>JAIGNY010004609.1:2165000-2250000 GCA_020152595.1 Chiridota heheva
CGAGAACACAGGTACGACGTACGGACAGACATAACATTGACAACCAAGTCAATGTCCACGGCCTTTGATAACCAGTTGTGGTGCACTGGCGGACGGACTGTCCATTTGTGCTAATGCTTGTATCTTGATTGTTTGGAGCACGATGCGCTCGAAGGTTTTGCATCCGCTTATCTCTCTTCCAAGAATTCCTTGTTTCAAACAATTAAATTCCTCCACCAGATTATTAAAAAACCCATACACTTTAGTCAGTTTCACGTATATATCTCCAACTGATTTGGTATGGAGAACTAATCAGCCAATGTCAATAATTTCTGCCACGAATGCTCGATAAATGGCCTTCTGTAAGAATGAGCTGCATACATCTCCTTAAAAGTAATTTACTATGTCTAGTTCATTACATAAGCAGCTTGAGTTACTTTCTTTTTATCTACCTATAATAAAAGTCTTTGAATAGTTACGATTTGTTCTAACTTGATTTATGAACCGTAGTTTGAGTTTCTTGTTGAGAGGTCATGTAGCGTCTGAATAGGTTACATATCAATTTTACGTTTTTGTTTTGTGTATGACCAGCTACTATTCTTCTGTGTTGATAATAAATGTCAGCAAAGTACAACGTCGTTTTCGAGTTTTTATTTGCTAATAAGTAAGCTGATGTTAATTTAGGATTAATATAATTTGTACTGTTGTAATAGCTATATACGTCTGTTCCGACGTAATAACAATTATGATGATCAATGCTTGCATGCATAATCTAAACTAAACTAAGCCGATACTGCCCATTATTTTTTTACAGTTTGCTCAAATCGCCGTAAGTCAAATTCAGTCTTGATTTAAATTCATTCCAAATAACTGTGTTATTTATTTGAATAGTATGTCCTATTTGGCCTTTAGAATCAATTTGCCACTGCTGTTTTTGATATCATCAATTCTGCGCCCTCTTAGGAAATTGAGCGGAAACATCTTCAATAACTCTCATGCAGATGGTTTTCAATGGAATTATCGAAATTTCAACTTAATTCTAAAGGATTGACATTTCAAAAGACATACGAATCATTTCATTTGTAATAGATCAATTGTGTAGTGCGTCATGAGAGAATCATAAATGAAGAATGAAGAATACATTTATATTAAATACCAAATGCCTTTTGATATATCGAAATCACGTATTATTACTCCGCAAAAACACGTTGTAAACACTTTTGTGTATGCTTTTTTCATTTCAATCACAAAAGATGTTTTAGATTTACGTATCGTATTTCGTAATGAATTCATCAATTTTGATTGTGATCAGACAATGGATCATGATCACGTACAAGAGTCAGAAGAATGGAAAACGGTTGCGTAAGCTGAACCGTTCTTCAATATCATGAAAATCATCTGGGAAGTTAATACATATTGACAACAAACTTATGCATCTCAGAATAACAAAACAATTAAATAGTACGATCATCGAACGGATATAGCAACAATAATATAAGTACAATAGAAAGTAAAATATAACATCATAACAGTACAACTTATGTTAAGTTGATGTATTTTGTTATTTGCACATTATAAGACAACACCGAGAACTTGTTGATAATCTGATTGGATTGCTTTCACTGGGCAACTTTATAACTAAATATTTTCTCCTGCTATGTATAGAGAACAACTGGTTGGTACTTGGTGGGTTGGTGGAATGTGATAAAGAGTTGTATCCCCACAAAATGGGACAATGTCACTTAAAGGTCAAATGTTAGAGGTCAAATAATTGCTTTAAAATGGTAAACGTTGGTTGGTCGCGTGTTATGCAAATGCATCAAGTACAATTGGGTTGTTCCTTGGTGTGTTGATGAAAGATGATGAAAAGTTGTGTCTTGGGAAAGATGTTACATGCGCTTAAAGGTCAAAGGTCAAAAAATAATAGTAAATTGTGTGTTGCATTTCGTTAAAAAACGTAATTGCTGTTATATTCATCCCTGATTGGCGGAGTTTTTTTACTTGGTGTATTCGTGGAGGGTGATGCAGGGTTATGTTCCACATATAACAGGATATGCCACTTAAAAGGTCAGAGGTCAAATAATTGATTAGAATAGTACATTGTGTGTCGCGCTTCCTGGGAAAATCGTATTGATAGTTGGTTGGCACTTGGTGGGTAATGTTACTTGGTGGGTTGGTGAAAGGTGATGTAGTGTTGTGTCTCGCATATAATAGGACATGTCATTTAAAGGTCAGAGGTCGAGTAATTGATATGAAATGACACATTTGATGTCATGTTTCCTAGAAAAACATTTCATCTTTTTACAAATTATATGTGGCAGAGGCGATTCACCATTAGCTTGTTGCATTTCCGCAATAAATACTAACTAGCAAAACATTTTTAAATGAATATGTGACGCATGACATGAGAACCATGTTATTTAGGGTTAGGGCCAATTATTGAAGCGCAGAAATTTAATCTTTGTGGTTCATGGTAATTGGACCAAACACTGATAATGCAATAACATGGTAAATTAAACCGTTACTTATTTTGGAAAGACCTGCCGTTTTGACGGACCTGGAAGATAATCCACATAAATTAATGATAAACAAAAACTCCTCAGGACGAAACTAAGATATGAACGCTGTAGATTCCATCTGCAGGGCCGCAAATTCCTACTACTTGAACGTAATGCGATATCGTTATGCTTAAAATGAGTTTCAGTTGAAAGTCTTCCTTAGCTGCGTGCTACATTAAAAATCGATATAATTTGGATTGATCTGTTGATCGGTTGTATTTTTTTCATGGTCACCAAAATTATTACATTTCATTACATTTCCTTTCTTGTTTTATATTAGATGAAATCAAAGTTGCAACCGAAGCGCTCTATTTATGAATGTAATATCCATTTTGAATAGAATGTTAAATACTCATGTAAACTCTATCTACTGTTGTATGAAGTCGACAGTGAGCGGCAATAATATCATTACAAATCGATTTAATTTACGCTTAGAAATCCAAGTGAAATAAAAAAAGGAATCAAATAGCCAATTATGCACAATTGAATTTGATGACAATTTTCCGGGAGTCATTAAATTACATAGATATCCAAATAAAATAGTAAAATGGATCAAAAAACAAAACATATTGTATAAACATTACTAAAGCTTGTTGAAAATTTCCGGGAGTCCTTAAATTATAGATAAATGCATATCATAGAATTTCCGCCACAAGTAAAATTCTCTTTTCACCAACCTCGAAAAACATAATGTGCAAATAAACAGAGATTCATTCGAGCTTAACAAGGTAAACTAATAAATACAGTCAACAACCAAATAACTCTAAGGGCTTTATAAATTGAGGTTTGTGGATAGAACGCTACATATAATACGCTTTTATTTTTGTTTTTTTCAATGATTGATCGATCCTAGATTTTTTTTTTTTTTATCCCAAATAGATGTTTTCCTCTTTTTTATTAGTACCTTAGATTGCTTAAGGCTATGATCAAAATAGAATTTGCAGAAAAGATGCAAGGTTTTTATGTCTGTTTCGTAATAGTATGCTTGTATTGTATAAGATACAACTATTTTGGCTTTGTTTTAAAATTCTCTAGCAGGATTTTGACTTGGTTTAACATTTTAAGTTTTATTTTTCCTTCGTTATATGCTCAGGCAGCAAGACGGTCTAAGACAAGTTGATGATTGGATTTCAGAAAAAGCAGTGAAATCTTGGAAGAACTTTGAAAAGTTAAAGATCTGCCAAACCAAGAAACAACTAAATCTGTAGTAAAATCAAAGTGAGGCATCATAACAATAGTGTTAAACTCTCTTCATATAGAAACACACTCCAATGAAACATTCAACAAAACAATCTCACAAATTTTATAAACCTCACAAAGTTATCAGGAAAATACCTAAACTATTAAATGGAAGTTTCTTCCGGTACACAAAATACCACACCATAAAGAAACCCCAGGAATGTGTTCCAACAAATACTAGCTATTAGGTTCATGACTTTATATATATATATATATATATATATATATATATATATATATATATATATATATATATATATATATATATATATATATATATATATATATATATATATATATATATATATATATATATATATATATATATATATATATATATATATATATATATATATATATATATATATATATATATATATATATATATATATATATATATATATATATATATATATATATATATAATATATATACATATATATATATATATATATATATATATATATATATATATATATATATATATATATATATATATATATATATATATATATATATATATATATATATATATATATATATATTTTATATAAATATATATATATATATATATATATATATATATATATATATATATATATATATAAATATATATATATATATATATATATATATATATATATATATATATATGTACATATATAAATATATATACATATATATACGATTATACATATATATGTATGTATATATATATATATATATATATATATATATATATATATATATATATATATATATATATACATATATATGTATATATATATATATATATATATATTATATATATATATATATATATATATATATATATATATATATATATATATATATATATATATATATATATATATATATATATATATAAACATATATATATATATATATATATATATATATATATATATATATATATATATATATATATATATATATATATATATATATATATATATATATATATATATATATATATATATATATATATATATATATATATATATATATATATATATATATAACAAAAACAAAATAAAATCGTATTATGTGTAGCGTTCTATTAACAAACCTCAATGTATAAAGCCCTTCGAGTTATCTGGTTGTTGACTGTATTTTTTAGTTTACCTTGTAAAGCTCAAATGAATTTCTGTTTATTTGCACATTATGTTTTTCGAGGTTGGTAAAAAGAGAATTTTACTTGTGGCGGAAGTTTTATGATATGCATATGTTCTATGATTTCACGACTCCCGGAAATTTTCACCGAGCTTTAGTAATGTTTATACAATGTGTTTTGTTTTTTGATCCATTTTACTATTTTATTTGGATATCTATGTAATTTAATGACTTCCGAAAAATTGTCATCAAATTCAATTGTGCATAATTGCTTATTTGATTCCTTTTTCTATTTCACTTGTATTTCTAAGCGTAAATCAAATCGATTTGTAATGACATTATTGCCGCTCACTGTCGACTTCATACAACAGTAGATAGAGTTTACATGAGTATTTAACATTCTATTCAAAATAGGTATTACATTCATAAATATAACTCTTCGGTTGCAGCTTTGACTTTGAAATATTGAAACATCTGATGCATCTAATTGGGCTCATACCGTTCTATTCTACTTTTTTACACGCAGCCTTATGTGTAATCATTGTAATATCATAAGAAATTTATCAAATTTATAATCAAAGAATTTGTACATTTTCGTGTATGAATTACTAGATCAGTTTTTACCGCTCTGCTCTTCCGTTGTACACAGCCATATATAATCACTGTCACATCAAATCAAATTGATCAAGTTTGTAATCAGAAACGTTTTTTTGGAAGATGTACATCAATAGTTTTCGGTAGATAAAGATACTTGAATTAAATAAGCATTTATCAAACACAGATTCTACAGTTTATTAGTGCTTTCTTATGTAATGTTAGTAACAATGCTCGAAGACATTTCCTTGTAAGTGTACTGAAGTAAAATCCAAGAATGAAATCAGATGTAATACCTGATGTTGCATTCATCTTATCTTAAAATGATTGGCTGATAAGTGTGGCAAACAGTTTTAATATGCATGATTAGAGTATAGAATTAGTTATTATTAAATAAGGAGAAGGCATATTTAAAATGGATGTAGGAGGATAACAAGGTAAACTCGTTTCGTTCATCTGATAGCATGAATTGCATCAAAACTGCACAAACCATTGATATGGCATGAAAGCAACTATACGAAAGAATTACATGACATATGCATATCATTTGCCACATTCATTCACAAAAATATAGAGAAAGGGTCGTGTTAAGAAGTGCTTTTAACAGCGAAATACACTTTTCTTTCATAAGGATTCTTTAATTAAATCTCTGAAACATCTTACACATTTAAGGGACGAATACGACATGTTGGAAATATGATGGCCACATAGGATAATATATATCAAAGCCCAAGAAACCCAACACTGTTTGCTTTTTAAATGATCTCAGAAAGAACTATGGAGGATCCGAATACTTAGCTACATTCTTGGGGGAAGTGATATGACTTCAAGAAAGAAAATGTTAAAGACAGTAAATCTATGATGGTTGGTCAATTTGATCATGACATGAATGTACAAAAACTTCATATACGTGCATGTTCTTAGCAGGGAGATGGTATTTTGGAACAACATCTACCTCTTCTTAGTACAAATACGATTTGATTACTTGAACCATTTACAGATTTAACAACGAAATTATAAAGGCGTAGTCAGGGCTAGGCAACTATATTCTTTGATGTTTATTTGGGGTTTGCTGCCCCTGACCTACTCACCTAACGAGTCTGTTTGTTTGTTTTTGTTTGTACATGATCCTCCCTTACGGGAAGTCAGCAAGACTCCAAGCTATAGCCAAGTAGGCCAAGCTAGATCCTGCATGCAGATGCCAGTCTCGTGCGACTGGGACGGAAGTGGATAAACACGAGAAAAGTTTAGAGAACCAGGTAGGGTGTGACTATCCTACCATCAGGACCGACGGCGTAATGTCCCCTCCGAAGACCGGCGAGCACCATTCAACCATTGCCACTTCTCTCAACAGCTAAATGAGGAGCAGGAGCTGCAAACGACGTCTTCCGCTTTAATGATCAGCGTATCTATCTGCATAGTTGTGGAAACACTGGTAAGACATGTGCGAGGCTTGAACCGGGTACCTCCGTTTTTCAGTCGTACGCTCTAACAACTGAGCTACCTGACTCATAAATATATGATGGTTGGCCAATTTAATCATGACAAGATTTTATCGTACATATGTTTGTTCTGCACTCTAGGATCTTTCTGCATAATTTAAGGATGAATCTGCCGTAAAAAAATCTTCATTGTCACTTTGATAGAGTTTGAAAGCTATTTAAAGATTAGAAATAGAAAATTAATGAAAACAATTGTATTGTAAACTTTTAATTACTTTCGGCGAGCAAATGAATAAGAAGATTGATACAAAGGAAAACATTTGGGTAAATTATGGGAATGAGTATGAGACACGGACTCAAATTAAATGCGATGAATAATTTCAGCTATGTATCAAATCGTCTTTCGCCACTTCATTTCCTTTGTCTGTTTGTAGTGGATTACAGAACACAGCCCAAATTCAATCTAAAGTGCAGAGTGTTATTAAAAAACTGATGTGTTAGCGATGTTTCCACTGTTTATTTCTTACTTCCATATTGTGCAGAGATTCTAGTGCTGTTAACATTATTGTTTTAAAGTGTGGTTCAGTGTATATAATAATAAACAGAGCGGTTTCTACGTTTATACAATAGAGTGGTTCTCACGTGCTGTGTGCCCCCATGGAAGGGAGAAGGGGGTCATCTTCCAAATTGTGGCACAACTCTACGCTGGATTTCTATTTGATTAAAGAAACTTTGGAAAACTTTGTTGATATTTTAGGACATGTAATGTATACCTTACCTTAACTTTAATTCTCTCGCGCCAGGAGACGCACAAGGCTCGAACATCAACTCTCCATTCACTTCTTTCATCTGCTCTCCTTCTTACATCAGTCCACGATCTCCACCCTGCTCTATCTCTCTCCTTTGGAACCATTCTTCTCCATGTCATCTTAGGTCTTCCCACCTTGCTATGCTCTTCTGGTTTCCACCCCAAAGCTATAGCGCGATCATCATTTATTTCTCTTCTTGAAACATGTCCAATCTAGTTCGATCTTCTTCGTCTGATTTCATCACTTACTCTTTGTATTTCTGCTATATTTATTATTTGTTCATTCGTCACCATGTCATTTTCAAAATCTTCCTTAAATATTTTAACTGGAAGGTGTTCAGCTTCTTTTTATCTCCCTTTGTCAGCTCCATGTTTCACATCCGTATAATTGCACGGGCAGTACCAACGTCCTGTATAACTTAATTTTTACCTTCCTTCCAATGCTTGCAGAACTCCATTCCTCACTTAATCTAAGGAACACTCCTCTGGTTTTGGCCATTCTGTTGTGAGTGTCCTTAGCTCCTGTTCCATCGGCAATTAACATTACTCCAAGGTATACAAAGTTTTTACATTATCAACTTCTTCACTTGCTAATTGCATCTTTGCTCCTTTGCTGTTTATCCTTATACTCTTACATTCTTATAGCTGATCTTCAGTCCAACTCTCCCGGCTTCTTCCACCAACATTTCTGTTGTATTTTGTACGTGGCTAGATCGTCTGCAAAGTCTAGATCTTCCAGCATTGACATGAAATTCCACTGAATAACTGTTCTCTTCCCCTCCGTCACTATCCTCAATCGATAACAAAAAATAAATCCAGACATTACACACCCCTGGTTAACCCCTGACTTTACAAAGAACCACTCCGTAACATCTCCATCCTCTAGCACTGCACATTCAAAGCCCTCGTGCATTGCCTTCACGTTTCCAACTATCTTTCTTTGTTGGTATTCCAATTTCTCTCATAATTTGACATACATATGTAAGCTCTCTCTGTGCACAGAGTCAAAAGCCTTTATAATGCATGTATACCACTCCATGCAAAATCTGTCAATTTTCGCATCCATTATTGAAGAAAATTTAAGGTTTCAAATTTCATAAAATATAAAAGTAAAAAGCAAAGATCATCTGAATGCTAAAACTGACAGAGTAGATTTCTAATGAGGCATAATGAGTACGGTAGTAATGTACTGTGAAGCAAATTTATCGGTGGTGTCCATCTGCAGTTCGAAGTCCTCAAAGAACAAAGAGTTTATTAAAAAGTCTTGCATTATAATGAAATTGGCATATTGTGGACACGAATTTGTTGAATTGTTACAAACGAACTTACTCCCAAGTGTGACAATTAACTGTGAATTCATTAAAGATGTTTGAAGAAAATTAGCATTTCAAATACTAGTATATGACCGCGATAACATTTTACAGTAAAATAGATTTACCCCTAATTATGAATACATCTCATGTTAACAAAGGGCTTGTTAATTATTTATTATCATGTGATTTGAGTTTGTATGAAATGGACTCTTGCGGTCTGATTGCACTTCGGTAATCACGATTCATAACATAATAGTACAACCGCTAATAAAATTGCAGACATACTAAAGTGTGTAGTACATTGAAGTGTAATATAATAATGCCTTACGGTGTTGTACATTAAGATAAATATACCTCTTACGAAATAATCCTGTAAGGACGGCTGTACTTTTTTCTTGTCTCTATAATTTCATTTTGTATTGAAGCTGAAACAGCTGTCCAAATACGTAAATCCCTTTTTCATTGCTTCAACTTTCAAAGATGAGGTTCTGTCTATGTAGAGTTGACTGAAATTACGAGCATGTATTTTCGTTGCACAATTTCACTTTATCTAATGGCTGCCGTATGTTTATGTAAAGGAATACCAGCCTTTTAAGATTAGCATTATGTGTAAACTGTAATCAATCCAAGTTTCAATCACTAATCATTTCATGGAATGGGTATACGTAGGAGCCATTTTCATCTTTGTCTAATACTAATGTGATAAGATTTAGGTAATGCCAACGTAATGAATAATAGATAAACTTAAGGCTATCGAAATAATTTTTTAATATCTGCGGGATTCCATTGTTCACCAAACAGCATGAAAATATTGAGTTAGACATTTATCAATTAAACCTCCATACCAGATTTATTTCTTATTCAATTGATCTAAAGTAAAACAGTTTTTAAGTCAAAGACTTTAATATACAGTACACATTTCTAAAAAGTGAGGATGAGGGAGACAAACTTTTGCAATAGACTTTCTACATCAGTCATTTCTACAAAAATGATCTTCAAACTTGAGTATCTCGTTTAATGAATAGGAAGTATTTTTTCAAAATTTCGTTTCATTTGAAGTCCTCCTTCATAAAAGATTATCTTGCTTGATCATTGTACCTATCCTTTCGTGAAATATAAGTAGTTATTTTTCAAACAAAAAGTCTATTGTATTGTCAGAAGGTCATTGTTATGATTTATACATGATAATGATATCACCAGTAGATGATATCAATAAGTTTGATTGTTTTGGAGTATACATGCCAGCACTATGAACGATTCTGTTTGTGAAATGGAAACATAACTAAAAAATATACGCTAAAGCCATACTGACTGTGTGCAATATATTACAATTATCAATCAAAGTGTTAAGTTTTCTATTGAATAACTTCTACAAGATTTGGGAAAACTGAGATGATCGGGACGAAAATTTGAAAAGTACAAGTTGCATTCGTTAAATATTTTAATGACCTTAGTATTGTCCATTACAGATTTGTTTTTTATGAATTAAAGGTGTCAAATTTTTTTCCCCCTATCTTGGTGAGGTTTGTTTGACGAAAAACAGTCATATGATTGTCACTGTCCCAAAATCGTGTTGAGAGACATCGTTGATGGTCTATGCCCCTCACGGGGCGACTGACCAAATAAATAAGTAAATATTAGTGTTATTGTTGTAGTGTCTAAAATGTTCTAAACTTCCGCTTTCATGGGTTGGAATAACAAAGATAGGTTGACGTTTTTGGGTGCTTGAATAGTTGAAAATACTTATTCATTTCTTGGAATATCGCATCTTTTGTCTTATTTGATTTCTATGTATATAAAAATTATATTAACTTATTTCCAATGTTTCTGAAAAGTATATATACTCAAACGTAACCATTGTAAAATTCATATGGAGGTCTGAAAATGAATGACTGGAAACATTTTACTTTGAGCTTGGTTCAATACTTTCAGAATGTTACAATGGATGCAAAAGCTGTTATGAGTGTTTGTAAGGATTCTTGGCAAACAATTTATGCAAACGATTCTTCTTCTTGGATGTATTTGGTCATTACTAAACCAGTTTACGAGATTTTTCGCATTTATTTAACACTGCTCTCCTCCTGGGCTGGTGATTGTCATGAATTGCCTTTAAGGTGAAACTGGGCAAGCAAGTCTTATTCAACGTGAGAAGAATGGGCAGTTTCATAATCTACACTCCTCCGCATTAAGACTTTTAAGAACTTCATCTGTTGTCAAAACTCATGAAATTCGCAGATATTCACATAGCAGCCAGACATGCCAGAAATAAGATTGCAATGCTGTTTAGCAGAATGTCCACGGCATTTCGAATGAATACGTCATAATGAATTGTCATTGTAAGCGCATAATGATATCGCGGAGAAGTGCTGATATCATATTCCTGCCAATCAATGTTTTCTTTCACTTGTTGTAACCTAGATTTACGAGGGGTCGAATTAAAATTATCCTTTCCATAACTGACGCTACAATTTTAGTCTCTGAATGGTTTGACAAGTTCCCACTGTGTATACATAAATTGTTGAGTAGTGTTATTTCATAGCTTTGACCCGATATCCTGCGTGAACTGTTCAGACGGTCAAGATTCCCATACCCCACCCCTCCCACTCTCCCCGTATTTGATTTTTTGATTATGGACACCTGAGGTTCGGCCGTGTTTCATTCCTGAATAAGTTTTCCGGATCCAGATTTGAAACGGTCTGTTCTTCAGAGTAAAACCAATTTTCATCTTTGTTGCTTCTCCTCTTAGTCATTCTCGTCACTTGTATTATAACTACTCTTACCGATTAATAACGATTTTTCTACCACAAAATCATAACCACTCACTTTTTTCATTATAAATAGACTGTAATTAATCAAAAGCAAAACCTGGAGCAATTCAAATTAGTATTTGTCAATTTTGATCTGCTGTGATTAAGAGGGAAACATTGCACCCAACATACCTCGAGTAAGTAGCATATGTTTAGTAAAAAAATATGTACCTTTCGAAGAAAACTTTTGTAGATATCAAACCTACTTTTGATTGCACAATAATAACTGTGTTGATCGAGTTAGAGTATTAGTGATTGCCATTCTTCCGACAAATATGACTTCAGGTAAAACTAGTAAGAAATAAAGCTTAAGATTTTAACCTTGCCCTTGGCATATAAAGCAAATGAATCCTTAACCAAACAAAATTGCATTAAGGAAATAAACATGATTGAAAGCTTCGTTTAAGAAAAACAACATGGTACTTTTATTTATCATGTATAAAACATGAAAGCTTTCCTGATGTTGAGTTTCTGAAGATTGTGAAAATTTGTTCTGTATAACCAACGACAAAAATATTGGCGAACTTTTTCATTGTATTTCGTCAAGATGCAGCAAGTGCAAAAAAATTTTATTTTTACATATATCAACATTTAAACCTAAAATTTTAGCTCTTATCTTTAATTTCAGATATTCTCATTCGACAAAGGTAACGTGCTATCAGCTAACAGCTGAATATTTAAGATTATCGTTTTCTTAGAAATAATGTAAGCACTTCATATCAACTATAAATTAAATGTAACATATAAAATTAAAAGTCAAGTTTTTTCATTGCGAGTATAAAATAGTAGTATTCGTTGCTTCGGATGTGTAATATAACATCGCAGATTTCTCGCGATCAATAGGGGAAATTGAAAACCGGAAGTAAAGTTACCAGCAAGGGGCGTTCATATCTGAATGTATTTATGGGGCGATACTTTTCCTTTCATGCAAAAAATTGTAACTTTTTGGCATTCATTCGATTAAACTGGTGCCTTAAAAGTGAAATACATCAAAAAATGTATTTATTAAAAGCTTTTATTACTTAAATTCTAGCGTTTTTCTTTCAAGTGCCGTCATCGTCTTCATATATGTGTTCACAATTTTGATTTTAAGCTATTAATATACAAAGCAATACAAACTATTAAGATATTATAGCATCAGGCTCGTACATTGTTTGCTACAGGTAAACGAGTCCCAGCTGGAATGGGCAGATGGGTTAACTTTTCATGCTCCCGCCTGGCAGCAACATTTGATTAAAAATGGCATCTTTAACGTTTAGGCATTGTAATCTTTCGTGCCGTACATGTATACGTCACATGATAACATGGAGAAAATCAGCGCAGAAAAAAGACAATGACGTTTGGAAAATACAGTATTTAGCAATAACTAGTTGTGTTTAACATGTAAATACCCAGCTTTTGGTGGACTGAATACCACAAATTTGACATGTTTGTGTGTCTATGGTTAAATAAGCTTTTTGGAGTGTCTTGACGCTTGATACTCTAGTATGTATAACATTGTTATATATTTGTTGTTTGTGAGGAAAGAACAACTCTTACAATATATTACCGTTTACAACACTATGCTTTTTAATGTGATAAGTGTACAATTTAGTGTGCAGATATGTGGGCGTATACTGAGGAAAGGTAAATAGTAAGGCTGAGTTGTGCTGACTTTTATTTGCCTTTTTAGACTCTTGAGTACCAAATTAATTTATTCAATTATTTATACATCTTGTATCTAATAATACACTTTAATATGTCGTGTCACATTCGGGGTTTTTTCCGCTCGCAACACTTTTCAATAATTGAAATTTTAATTGACTGATATACACAAGATTTGCTATAAGCATCCAAGGTATGCTATCCGTTTGGAAATTGTGGAGAATATTGAAGCAACTGCTTCATTGCTATTTACCACCACAAGTCATTCAAGGACTACAGAAATTTCGATAGTGCCTGATGTGAAGCTAAATAAAAGACTTAATATGAAAACGATAACAACTAATTGTAGTAGAAAACCTAAGAACATCTTTTGACATTCTATGAGGAACTCTCAGCAAGTCACGTACAAATTCATTCTTTAGCCCACGTTAATGGTGTCTCTAAAACAGGAGAGACTTACAATCTCACCGAAAATCGTTGTTTTTGCGACATAAAATATGCGGAAATAGAATGTTAAAATTAAGAAATATATTGTGAGGATTTGACGAAAGACAACCCTTGAATCTTACATGTCTTTGGTTATTGATGTCATTAAACAGTTAATAAATCTCCTCTAATAACTGATTACTGTACAAAGCAATTAGTCACAAATTTCCGAGGTGAGTCTTGGTTGATTTACCTGATCGGTTTAAGACTGCTGCGCCGTGATGTTTGCGCGTCTGGGTATAGTCCCCGAGACCGTGAGAAAGTTTTCAGTTTGTAAGACGATGGCATAGTCAAAGAGGATTAGCCCTTTGAGGCTCTGGCAAAAAGCGCTATATTATTTACTTTGTTTTCCCATTTTCATCCCTTTTATTTTAATTACTTTATTACGGTACAATTATTGTTTTAGACTTTTAAATAATATGTGGTTTTGCATTGAAGATCATGAATCTTGGTGCTATAATACAAACTTGGTTTTTAAAACCTAGGTGTTGTAGAAAGTCATAACACTATAACCCCAACCCTGTTCAGACAAGAAACCCTTACATAGTCTATCCCTACCAACAAGTTACAACACTGGCATAAGAACAATTAGGTGTTCTTTTATAAGTAGTGTGAATATTTATATCCTTTTATGTACGCATAATTCATCAACATTACTTTATTACTTTGTTTTGATATTTGAAACTTTGGATTACATGATAATTTATGCATGTCTAGAATTTAAAAAGCATTTGCGACGTTTGTGTTTTCGGTGTGTTTTCACTTATCTTTGCAACAATGATGTCCTTTTATAGACGAACTCTGTGAAGCGTTATATGCCGTTTTTAAGAAATACAGCTCTTAAAATACCGTGTCGCTCATCGTCACATCGTCATTATGTGACCGGCAGCCTACGAAGCCATTCTCTTGCCAACCGTTGACGGTCTGATACATGGATAAACAGATAAATGATTTACGTCCCTTGAGTGCAATTAATATTGTTGTGTTTGATGCTTTATATGGTTACTACCATATCTGTTTATATTTGAAACCATTCGGCTTTTAACCTTTTTTTGCAAAATTTAGCAGAAACATAAATCGTTTTAAAAGGTAAGATTGTAAATATTTTGATGAAGAGAATTTACATTATACAACATGACTTAACTTGACATGATGTGGAAGACTATGGTTGAAGGCATCGATGTACTGGATAGAAGGCAATCGAATTGAATTGTTAATAGCTAAATTTATATCACTTACCCAATTCTTATATTAAAGCAAGCTACCTACATAACTTATTTAAGATCATAAGAAAAGAGTTGCATATTAGAGTTGTCATACATCAATTTGTAACCACAAGAAAGCTTTGAGAATAATTCAAACTTTGTATTACAAATTCATTTTTATTAAATTGAAAATGGACGAAATGAAATGTTCCATATTAGCGTTGTCACACATAAATTTGTAACCCACAGAACTGAGAAACGCAGACATTTCAAAAACTGTGATTTGTTGACTCATACTGTATATATTGTTGTTATTAAAATAAAACTTTGAGAACAATTAAAACTTTGTATTACAATTTGTTTTAATAATTCCACTTGAGCAGTTTACGTAAAATGTTTTGATGTGAGATTTGACTCGACTTTCTGATGAAATCTGCCAAATCACCGCTCTTCAAGCTATCAAGTTTGTATATATATATATATATAATCTTTTATTTCAAATATAAAAATATATTTGTAATTAGATTCATTGTTGATATTGCGATCAAGTCGAGTTCTTGTCAAATATATATCGGCTCTTGTTGAATCAAAATATTAAGTGACTTAATACAATTCTGAATCAATAGGTTGAAAATATTGAATTTAATAGAGCAATTGATAATCTTGATATTTCTAAAATCAGTTTATGTCACCCACTTTCATATTTGTAGCCAATATCATTTGACCAAGACTAGTTCTCGCTTGTTTATCTTCTGTTGTCTGCGTTTATATATCAGTTCGGGCAGGTGTGTAGGAAACTTTTGAAAAGTGGCGGACAGTGGCGTGGTGGCAGGGGCCAGAGGACAACTGCCAGTGAAGCGATATGAGATGGCACTGAATGCTTACAGGGGCGCAAAACTTGTCCTGAGAATATATTTGTATACATTTTTTATTCTCAGCTTAGGCCATTAGTATCATTTCAGAACAAACGTTGTAAATGTATTTCTCTCAAAGCTTATTCTTACATCAAAAACATACAACTCATCCTTGGTAAGTCACCCCAAGTGAAGACATATATTGTAGTCAATAGGATCCTACATTTGAAAATTTGTTCCATAATTTATGTCTTTTTAACTATTAACATAAGTGTGGAATTTACACAATTCTAAGCAATTTTCTGATACCAAAATCACTACGTAAAGCTCAAAGCTTACGGCAGCCTTGTCCCCTGGGCGCCTACTAGAATTTTGGCTCTGGATTTGACACAATATTAAGCAATTTTTTGCAATCACAAACGCGAGAAATGCAGGGCTTTTGGGGGCTTCACAAGAAACGTATATGGCTTCAGGAAACCTCGCCAATATATTTGACACAATTTCTAAAACAATTTCTTCTTTCCAAAATCACAAAAACGTTGAGCGGCTGGGGGCTTCACCCTGAGGACCCTACTAAGGCTTTGCCCCTAGATCATGACACAATTTTAAACAGTTTTTTGCTGTCGAAATTACCAAGAGCTGAAAAGCACAGGGTGTCCGACGCCTTGCATTTGACAGAGCTTAAACAATTTTCTGTTATAAAAATCACGGAAAGCTTAGGACTTCTGGAGGATTCGCCTTTTGGCCCCTAACAGGGCTTCAACCATTGAGTGAACACAATATTAAGCAGTTTTCCGCTCTCAAAATTGCGAAAAATGCAGGGTTTCCAGGGGCTCTGTCTGTAGATTTTTGCCCTCTTCTAAGCAATTTTCTGCTCCAAAAATTACGAAAAACGCAAAGCATAGACCCTTGTTTTGACACAATATTAAGCAATCGAAACCACGTGAAACGCAAGCTTTCGAGTTGCATCGCCCGCCCTTGACCCTCCCAAAGCTTTCCTAAATGCTGCGCGCATTCCAATTTAGATCTATGCACCCGACGTTTTACTCTTATAAGCATTTTTTATTATTATTTTTGTTATTGTGGGGCGCCAAATTGCCCTTGCCCAGTGAAACATGGCCCACCACGCCACTGGTGGCGGGGAACATTTCTTACAGGGGAACTTCCATGTCCTATGCATATGTCCGCTCCTGTCAAATAAAGTAAGAGGTCACTTCATTTTCAGAAAGGGGAATTTCATTATCAAAGGGGCACTTTTGTAATATTTTTTTTTAAGTGTACGCACATTCTAACAGTTCTTGCACTTTTGACCAGTTGACGGTAATTGAGGAGCACGTTTCATTTTCAAAAGAGTCACGTTGTCACTTTTCAGAAAAGTGTGTGTGTGGGGGGGCATGTGCCCCAGGCCCCGGTTCCTAAACCAATGAGTCCAGGAGCATGTCTAATATTAGGAACATGTATAATACACGAGAATATTGAGGTCATGCAGTCGGTTTATTCAGATGTTACGATCAAATGTCAAGGTTTTTAATTTCAATACTGGAAATATTCAATGTGAAACACAAAAACATCATTTTTAAAATTATTTTAATTTTCAAAATGATTGTTTCGCGCCTAAAAGCCTATAATACGGTTTTTCGAAAACGGCGTAATAAACAAATAAAAAGGGATTGGATCATATTTAGCACTTCCTTTAAAAAAACATTTTTCCCAGACGTATATAAAATTTAAAATATGTAACATTTTATTAACGATAGGATAATAAAGGACCATGGAAAATGGGAAATCACAAAATGTCGACTACCATGAAGCAAAATCTTTCTTATTTTAGGAACATTTTGGGTTTCTTATAAAGACAAACTCCCAGACTGTTTATTGATCCCTCGCTTCCAATTTTGTTTTGAAATTAAATGATGAGTACCAAACGATAAATATGCATGGTATAAACGTATTAACCAATAATCAAGGATTGGTGACCTAAATTCTTATCTATATTTTCAGATGATTTTCCTATATTGGATTGTAAATATTTTACCCGTTGTCTTTCTCAATGTCGTATTAATTGTTAAACGCTCCCAAAGTCATTTTCTTTTTATTGTGTCTTTTTTTATAATATAAAACACAAAGAGACAAATTATTTATAGTTCTTTTGCGTGTTATATTTTTCTTTTCATAGATATCATCTAAAGCATTTCACTTGCCCAAATTGTCTTTTCGTAAATGATAATGTAAATAAGATGATTGCCAATATCCGATATTTTGAAAATGTTATGCAAATACAATAAGAAAACACTCCAAAAACTATATGCTTTCCATTCTTAATAAAATACTAATTAACCTTTTTTGGCGATCTTTCATATTAAAAATATCTACACAATATTTTAGCGAAAGTACTTATATACACGGAGGACGGATCATGTTTAGTAATCTAAGGAATTTTGAGAACGTCTGGAGGATAGTAATGACTTTACGATGGTCAAAGTCAATATGAAAACGTCAATATGTATTAATAAATCATCATACAAATTCAATCTAATATTGCTAAGGACAAAAATTATGGCAAAAATATGGCGATTGTTTGTTCAAGTTGATTGTTTCCTTAATTGTGAGTTACCATGATTCATCGCCAGTTATTGACCGGTAGATTATCATATTTACCGTAATATGATATCTCCTATGTGACGTCTTGCTGTAAAAAATGCTGGAGTCTCATAGAAGCGTTGCTTCATACTACCATTTCAAACCTTTTATAAAAGGAGGGGGGGAAGCAGGAAAGCAAAATAGTACATTACTAGCACAAGCTTGCACATAAGTTTTAGCGAGAGAGGGGGTGGGCTGGGGAGGCAGGAAAGCAAAATAGTACAGTACTAACACAAGCTTGCACAGAAGTTTTAGCGAGGGAAGGGGGTGGGTGGGGGAGGCAGGAAAGCTAAATAGTACAGTACTAAAACAAGCTTGCACAGAAGTTTTAGCTTTCGGGAAATAAGGAAACCATGACAGAAACATCAATAGTACCATGCTTCAATATTTTTCTTTGTAGAAAGTCATCAAAAAGCTTTTAACATTTCAAACAACACTTCGGGGTGCAGCCCGAAAAACTGGGTGCTTTGAAATACCCAAACAATTGGGCACTTTTATGTGTTACGTCATCGCATGAGCCTACACATTTGACTAGCCCATACTAAACGTATGGGGTTTCTTATTTTCCACTCCGGATTGTCCAAAATTTCACTGAACATCCTGAAATTTTGGAGACTGATCAGCTGATAGTAAATAGATATTCAAAACTTTTTGCCACTGCTTTTTCAAATTCCTATTCGCCTTTATGAGAAAATCAATAAAACAGATTGTTCATAATCTGTTTATTGATTTTCTCAAAAAAGCGACAATGAATTTTAAATGCAGCGCAAAAAGTTTTGAAAATTTATTTACTATCCGTCTCCAAATTTTCAGGATATCTAATGAAATATTTGACAATCCGGAGCGGAAAATATGAAACACCATACGTTTAGTGTGGGCTAGTCAAATGTGTAGGCTCGTGCTATGACGTAATACATAAAAGTACCCAATTTTGGGGGTATTTCAAAGTACCCAGTTTCTCAGGCTGCTCCTAATATCTCGTCTTATTGTATACAAGCTCTCTATTAAAGTTCTGGCGTATTAAAAATGTTAATTACTTTTAATGATATTCATCCACTAAGATATGAATTGTTATTAGTATAGCTAGAGTGTCAAATCCTTTGATACAGACTACACAATCCAATTTTATATTTAAAACGGAGATACAGTAGGGCAGACAGTACAGTACAGGAGTGACCGCCGTATGTTGGCTGCAGCCTTGAGCCACCAACATTTCCATAGGAAACCCGTAATATTTTATACTGTAGTCTGCAGTTCTTTTGCAAATAAAGAGACTAACGATGGAAAATATTTCCATTTTTTAGATAACAATAAAAAAAAGATTAAAGGGATGAAACATTGTAAGCACTTGTACATTTTAACATCATATGTAAATATTGCAAACAATGTTAACAACTACACAGGAAGGTAAAACAGTACAATTTAACGGAATTATCTATTCACCGTATCCAGGGATTAGCATGTTAGGAAGTAGAATAACGCTTTTATCTTGTCATTGCTGCTAACCCAATATCATGATATCTCTACGCCGTTACAACAACGGATCCGCTTCACTTATCCACATTTGCACTGTCTATATCAATTCCTTTTGCAACGTTGTTTTCCCATTAAATCTCGATCTGATAATCTCTTCGGTCCTATCCGATTTCTTCTTTCTCCTGGCATCTAATGTCTCAGTTTATAGTTCTCAGTAAGAATTCTCATGAATTTCTTACAACTAGAGTTTATCACAACTTGTTTCCGTCGGGTTTTTTTTTTCGGTTTTTTATTTTGTTATCGAAGTGAATGGATGTTAAGAAATGCGTTGAACTGTTGGAGAACGTTTGTTCTGATGTAGTAATTGACATGTCAAAATCTCCTTGCTGAATATATCACTACTGCTAAATGGCACAGCGAACGATGGCTTAAGTTAACGTTCAAGAAACGTTTTTGATTGATGATTTTGGAAGATGTATATCCTGTAGCAAAGACCCGGAATAATAAATATTACTATCCTCGGTCATAAGTTTAGCAGTGTGAAATTTGTAAGCTTTGATTGGTAGGATGCATATATGTGCTTTTTACAAGATAGGTGGAAGCAAACGCAAAGGCAAACATAGGAGTGAAAACGCTAAAAACTTATATTATATTTTACTAAGCAAAAATCCCCATATCGTTTTAATAATTTATTCACATGAAAATCTAAAAGTTTATAATAACTCATCAGTTTGGTGTGAAACTATGTGAAAATCAAGATTGATTTCAATCTTAATTATCACTAATTTTCTGGTGTTTCTTAATATTCACGAAAATATAATTAACTAGATGAAAGACTAGATGACAAAACAAAACTGGTAATGGATAAAAAGCAATGATTGTGACAAAGGCGTTGATATACATATATATTCGAACAAGTGAGATCTAACTGTTCTTGCCATGCTTAGGAAGTATGTGCTTACATTAATTTTTCCATTTATGTCTGCATTGTGGAAGGAGTAGGTGTTTTTAGTATTAACAGTTCCGTCTACGCCCAAACGGTTTTGTCACAATGCATTTTTCCAAATTCAAATCGCTCTATAGAAATAGATAATGGTAAAGTAGGTTTAAGCCAAAAGTAGGAAAACTACATGCGAAATATTCTACTGTCAGTGCAACAGAACAACGAAATTATTTTCTCTATTTCAGCAGCGAAATTCTGACTTTCTCCGAGGAATTCTAAAGTAATCTTTAAAAATGTATTTTAATAGTCTCTGACGTGCAGATTTTAAACTTTTAGTCACCAGGATTGGCTCAAATTATACAAGAAAAAAAATTCAACTTCCAGAAACATTAATTTAAATCTCATTTTTAAGGCCGAACTTTATTCAAACTATTTAAAGTTTTAGAATAATAGAATTTGACAAGCAAAAAATTGTTATTAGCATTTAGCAATAATTTAAATTATGGTCAATGCGATCTTTCTCAATCAGGAGATTTCCCGCTCAGGAACGTGGGCCGGACTGATTAAGTAGGACCGAATCCAGCAGGTGCACTACGTTGAAAGACACTCCCCATGCAGCACTTCTTCTTTTTCGGGCTCTATCATTGAAAAATGTCAATGTCTTTGTTATTATATTATGCCATTGAACACAAATTTCTCCAAGATGGATCGTTACTGTTATAAAGTATCTTTCACATATAGTATATCCAGCTACAGCCTCTTAGAGAACATCCGTGGATGTGCATGGGTGCATTAAAAAAATATATAATTACCATTTTGAAAATACAATACCATAGAATCAATCCCTGGAAGGTTTTCGTTACGATAGATAAGAATCGTATCGAAAGGAGCATCATTTCCATCCATCTTTCTTGCAAACAAAACGATGGGCAACTTATAAGTGAACCATTTTACTTGACCGTCCTTTTTTGGCTTGGCTTCGTGTGCGCTGATTATACAGATCAATATGAACATTTGTCAGCGTTATTAATCCAGCATGTTAGGATTAGATTATGCAATAAAAAGGCAGTAAAGAGCGATGAAAATGTACAGCCTTTAAGAGGTGACGCTTCCGCGATAGGTGTGTGTGTCACATCGTAGTGTATCCGTGAATGCAACTCTGTACCTGGGATTGATTACTCCATATATTAATGTATTCACTGCAGAATTCACATATAGCAGCAGGAGGGCATATGGAATGAATTTATTTATAGATTCATCATTTGCATTCACCAACCTTAGAATAGTTAAGATATAAATCGGTGTCGTGCAAATGTAGAAAACAGATCCATTAACAACCAACATACGTGCGACGGAATTTCTTATCTGCACCCGATTTTGTGCAGCAGCGGAAGTCCCGCTACAGTTAACGCGGTCATTTAAACGCATTAATATTCGCATATACATATACACATTTGGAATCAAGGCAAGAAAGAATGTAAAACACTGGAACATATTTGAAAATATTACAGCCCACTTTTGAAAATGCACACACATGGCATTTTCTATTGGAAAATCCTTGAAAAAGTCGTTATCCGGCCATTTCACACAAAATGTAGTTAGCTTTCCAACGACAGGAACTGCTGTTAAAGCAAAAATAAAGGCAAGACACCAAGCTCCTGTGATATACTTGAAAGGGTTTATAAAACGATATATACCAGCAGTTGACCGAGATCGGCGTTTAAATGGATAGCAGACTGCAATAAACTTGTCCAATGTAACAAGAGTTACCATGAACATTGAAGCATAGGCACAAAGCTTGATAAATGGATGGACTATGATACACCAAGTCGAGGAGTTTATCGGTGTAGTTTGTTTCACAGGTGAGAGTTGATAATTTAGTAGTTTTTCTCCAACGCCGAATAAGAGATAGAGAGAATCAGCGACGGCCAAATTGACGAGATAGATGTTCGTTATTGTTCGCATTCTGGGAATTTTGACGTAGACAACAATGAAAGTTACATTTCCAATAAGACCTCCGATCAATATAACGGGCATTAAAACCATTAACATGAATTTATCGTAGCTGTTGTACAGTATAGGCTCGTATAATGATATATTTTCCATGTTGACTACCTCCGTACAATTTGCATATATTGTCATATCATACTTCTCTTCCATAGACGCTATGGCATCAGAATTCGCCATTTTGGAAAGCTTACCGCTGCGTGGATCTACACAGACAATCTATGCATGTAATGATAATTCCAACCTGCATGATCTTCTAACTGGTTTGCATCTTTCCAACGTTGACAGGAAAATTCGTACGTCACCTGTGGAGGTTTGATAAAAGAAATTTCCATAGGAAAATGATACCAAAGTCGTGTGTCTGTCTGCTTGCTTTTGAAAGGATATTTTTTGTTTGACACTTGAAAACGTACAAGTAGAGATAAGGTGTGTTAATTGATGATTTATCACCATAATACGATATTATCTTGTTATTGTTAAACATAATTTCAGCAATGCTCGAGATTTGAATCAATTACAAATTTCAGTTTGAAACAGAAACATATGTTATAAGACATATCGTTTGGGCATTGTTCATCACTGAGAGAAGAATTCTATATTCATTAAAGGAGATATAAAATCTGACATAATCCTTATTTCACATGAAAGAATTAAAAATAACAAATCTTCTAACTAAGTTGTATACCTCCCGAAGCAATCTAACACATTTATTCTAATAATTAAAAACTGTATTGCTACAACTAAATGGTACAATGGGAGCCGCCATTTTGATTTCAAAACATGCAGAATATGATGTCATCAGCCCAGCAGGATGTTGGAATGCGTTGTATTTTTTTATACTCTACCTCAAGTTTTCTAGCTTATGAAAAATTTTTTTTTTTGTACGTGTCAAGGACATTTTTGCGTTCACATGAAATTAACAGAACATGCTGTTAAAACTTTGTGTCACATCATTTTGGAAAGAAACTTAAATCACATTTATAAAGAAATAACGTACATTATAATCCTTATGTCCATGTTGGGGAAATTATGTCATCATGCACGAAATTCCAATACAGAATTGAACAAAATGGCTGCCTCATGTGTTGACTTCAAACATGAATAACTTGAGATAAAATAAGATTTTGACTTGCTGTTTATGGAAGTTGGTTAAGACTTTTATTCTCTATCAAAAGAAATAATGATTGCATTAGACTTGATGTCTCCTTTAAATGATATTGATTTATATTTCTTCACAACAGAAAGACGAATTCCAAATACGTGAGATGACTAGCTTCCATGAAAATTATTTAAAAAGTGCACTATTCCTCATATAACCTGTATCGAAAGTAAAACCTGTATGTTTTTTTCTCACTGATGCCATTCAATATAAAAATAAGATGTTTTGTTAGACTATTTACACCACCTTGTTTTACGTATGTCCAAACAGTTTTGCCAAACAAACCCTCACTGTAATTCACAGTACTTCTATGTCCTTCATTATAGAATCCTGCCTTTTGAAGGTTCTTCACTGACGTCATCTTATCACATGACATGTGCCATGCTGGCCGTCAAATTTAACATGCAAAAAAACTAAACTTCATTAAAAAAAAAGAAGAGAAAACATCTTTTTATTTTAACATGGTAAAAGGATGCAGAATAAGTGTAAGCATTCCTAATAATGCCCAAAAGTATTATTACTCGTCGGATTAAGAGGAAAACGAGGAAATGTTTTTTTTCTTCTCGAAATAAACATAGAATTCGCAAAAATGTTGACGGCCAGCATGGCAAGTTCGTGTGCGCCAAAAGCGCCCAAAGAGTGTGTATGTCGTCCCGTGAAGAACCTCTATATTTTAAAGATTGTTCTCATACATTTTTGAACCAACTTTCTTTCAATTAAAGCACTAGGATTATTTGTTGCATTTATATTCTAATACATGGCATAAATCGATCATTATTTGCTTTTTTCTATGATGAAACGATAATTAATCATGTGTATTCCTGAGTGTACTTTTAATATAGTCCAATAATATGATAATTGAACTTACTGCAAAAATAATAGTCAGGCACAAAAGTTTATAAAAGTATAGTTCGGAGTCAATAATCTTCATTTGTCGTTGTGGAAAGAAAGTAATTCAAATGGCTTTTGTTGCCAGGTTGATGTAAGATGTTACCTGTCACTTCTTATTTTTTCGAATTAACTCTAGTTGGATTTGCAAGTTGATACAAGAGGCAGATTTGGTTTTGCTTTTTAATCTTAATACTACAAATTTTAACTGCGTTGTTTTGAATGTATTATCGTAATACAATCTGCTAAGAGACAAATTTGTTAAGATTGGGAACACTATCTAATAATAATTGTTTCGCCTCAGCATAGATTATGAGTTTCACCAAGATTACTAATTGAGATGAAATAGCAATTTCAAACACTTAAATCCAATTAAAATGTATGTTTTTATTATTTCTTAGATAATTTGCTCTTAATGTTGACATAACATTGATCTAAACGTCACGGGTCTGGGCCCAGGAACTATTTTCTTCAATAAAATCATTGAGATTTTGTCTTCTTTAAATGAATGGTGTTCCTTTTAAAGGCCTCATACAAAGTTTGATTAGGAAGAAAATTGTCTGTGAATTGGTGACGCCATGCAGTAATTGTTCCTTGTGAATGATAGATTGAGTCTTTTCACTTATACCTTACGAGAAGTATTTTGATTAGAGATTAATGTACCATGACATTGATGTTACAAAATTACTTACATTAGAAGAAATTATGGCGAGATAAAGTTATAAATGTTCCAACAGAGAATACCAGTGAGTGGCTGTTTTAAATGTTTCGAAATGTTTTGATAGTTCCCTTTGATTTGAACTATAACTTCGAATATACATCGATGTAATTTTGTTATGAGTTCATTATGAGCCATTAGGCCCATAGGTCTGTAGGTGCTTATCCCTGGTTTCCATGGCACAAGCAAACGAGAGAACATGGTACCCAGTCCATCGCAGGTTAATTCCCCAGCAATGCGGGTGCTCGTTTTACAGCTGGATGACTGGGGAAAGTAGAGTAAAGTGTCATTCTCAAGGACACAATGCAGTGCTCGCGGCGGGATTCGAACTCGGTACCTTTCGCATACGAGCATGACTCCTCAACCCATGAGCAACTGCACCTTAATTGTGATATGAACGAGTTGTGATTTGACTTAATTTACACTTTATCTTATTTAATTTATGGACATAAAAGATCTCATACTAAATATATAGGTCGAAGGTCATTTAATGTTGTCGATTTTTCCAGCGATTGCTTTTTACTTTTGTTATCCAGTTAAGCTGCCAAATATTGAACGACAATAAGTACAATGAACATTTAGCCTTGTTTTTAAACATTTCAGTGAATATTTGTCAATTGTCTTAATTTATAACTTAAAGACAATCAATTTGGAGTTGCAGTTATTGTATAGATAACAAAACTACAAACACTAAAAATTACTTCCTACTACAGTGAACGTAAATCCAAAGCTAATCAAACAAATATTTGCCTAATCAAACAAATATCTTGAATTTGCATATAACACCAGTGTTTGGATATGATAAACAGAAATATGAATGAAAATAAAGTTTCTAAGGCAATGATGTAAGAATTTTCGAAATTTGTATCGTCCCATTTTGTATTCATAAATATTGTTTTTGCAAAACAACGAAACAGAATTTTAGGTAGATTCCGAAAATGAAAAACAAATCAATATATTTCCTCCAATATATATATATATATATATATATATATATATATATATATATATATATATATATATATATATATATATATATATATATATATATATATATATATATATATATATATATATATATATATATATATATATATATATATATATATATATATATATATATATATATATATATATATATATATATATATATATATATATATATATATATATATATATATATATATATATATATATATATATATATATATATATATATATATATATATATATATATATATATATATATATATATATATATATATATATATATATATATATATATATATATATATATATATATATATATATATATATATATATATATATATATATATATATATATATATATATATATATATATATAATGCAGAGAATAATTGTTACAAATAATCTGTAAATATTTTGATTCTTATTAAGGAGGGAAAGTTGTTTATGTGAACAGGACAATGATATTCCTTGCTTATAAAGCATTTTTTATAGTTAAAACGTGTTTGAGCTATGTCTTATATATCCAAGAGATTTTACTGTGAAATCTTCATGCAAGAAAAACTGATTTTAAATACATGCAAAACAAATGCTAAATCTGAATGTTTTGATTGTGAAACAAATTGCCTTGATACTCGAGAAAATATAATTTTTCTGTCGATGACGAAGTTACAACAACGCCATTTCATTCTTGATTATTGTTCTGCTTAATTTGTTTTTATTTACTTTCATTTGATAAACCTTTCTGTTCGAAGTTTCTGTATTATGTTACCGTTTATGTATGATTTATGTAAACTGAGTGTAAACGTCTTCTATTTATACAAGACATCTAGTCTGACCTCTAAATATCGAAAATCTATAAGGAATATAGCAGATGTCATATAGTTCAAATACCACGACGTACATTAGGCTTTTTGGAAGAAGAAGTTCATAGAAGAGGAAATAATAAAGCTTTAACTTTTATTTTAGAAATTATTTTTAGTACTAAGCAATGATGAA
Organism: Chiridota heheva; assembly: GCA_020152595.1. NCBI lineage: Eukaryota > Metazoa > Echinodermata > Holothuroidea > Apodida > Chiridotidae > Chiridota > Chiridota heheva. The sequence goes on from JAIGNY010004609.1 coordinate 2,192,881, forward strand.
CTATTCGTGCAAGAAACTTTCGCAAGAAAGATATTAATAATCATTAGAAACTTACGGTAGCATATCCTTCAGCTCAACTCCAAATTAATGTTCTTAAATGATTCCAGCGTTATCTCCAACGTTTTAACTTCACTTGTCTTTATTCTAACCAAGTTAAGACATGAATATCACTCCGTGCATGTTATCAACTATTTTCCCGACAAAAGTATATACAGTGCATCGAACGTAAAGTATAAATATCATAAAGAGTTTCTTTAAACAATACACGTCTTTCAATTGAAAAAAGCTCGGTGTAAATGATCGCAACTGATCAGTTTCTAAATCAAACATGAAGACAAAACAATTTCTGGAGGTTTTCTAATTTGTCTCACACACTCCGTCTGTATGATTGCTCTCTCTCTCTCTCTATCTCTCTCTATTTCTTCTCTGGTAGAAATCCACTTCATTTCAGATTACGATTCACAGAGTGCTTATTTTGGAGAATTGTTTATTGCAAGGATGAAAAGAGTCTAATATAACGATCACGGAGAACGACTTGTACAAGTTTCCTTCTTGTAGGCGTGTCATTTTGCTCTATAAGGTGATCGCTGAAGGTTAGAAATGAACCTGTAAGATTAAGCGTTAACTAAAGTAATGTGTTTTTTGAAAGTTTGAATTATTCTACGAGTTCACATTGAGAATTTGTATTTTGTTATTTACTTGTAGATGATCAAATATACAAAGCATTGCTTCGGTATTCATTTATACAAATGTAATGTATGAATACTATGGAATAGGTACATCATTTTAAAGATACAATACATAACCAGACAAGCACGTCTTGAGCAGTTGAGTGGAACCCACAAGGAAATTTAAGGATAAATTCAGTGGTCAGGCATGTCCATCTTATATAAACAGATGAAAGAAGACTCAAACAAAACAAAATGGTGAAGAAAGCGTTCAAATATCTTGCTTCGTTAAGGAGATATTCAAGTTTAAAGCTCTGTCTTATCTGTTTGTGTATAAATGACTGGTGTAGTAAGTCTACTATGGAAAGTTGGCGTCGATATCCTCACATTATCAACAATTGTTTATGTATTTTAAAGAAAATTTATAATCTTTTTTACTTTTAAGATTATTTCCCCTCAAACTTTCTTCAGGTGGTATATTATAAGTAGCCTTCCTAGATTCAGTTGTACCACTTTTTACATAGGCCTATCTCTTGATTTTTAAGCCACAAAATCGCAATACAAAATATGATAGAATACATAAAGGAATCTCAGACTATGACATCACAATTAGTCTGATTTCAGTTGTTTCTATAACACAAATAATACCAAACTTTAAACTTAGATATCATCCTAAGGGAATAAGATTTTGGAATGCTTGCTTCACCATTTTGTTTCTTTTAAGTTCCTCTGTCACATAAGATGGACTTGTTTGACCCCTGAACTTATCCTTTAATCGAGTTACACATCTCGGTTTCGAACAGGCACGAGTAAAATTTGCAAGCAAATGGAGAAATATAAGAACTGATATGCAATGATATAATAAATACACTATAGGAGAAAAGGATGCGTCAAAATTAAAACGTAATTTAGCTTTAAATGAAATAGGCAATTAATTGAAATTTGTTTATCAACAAATATAATATAGAAAATTCATTCAAAGATAATAAAATTGGTGTACAATTTCTTAACGGAATAGGAGCTCAGATAATAGCTCGTCAGATTTACCTAAATCTTTTAATATTATTTGAGTATTTGATATCTTGCGAGATATTGTTCTAAATTTGGCACCAGCATATCTTAAACATTAGTTTAAGTGTATTTAATTATACAAAAACAATTTATGCAAATCAAATCGAATATATCAATTAGAGAAAAAAGTGCGGTATGGGCACGTTTTTGCAAAAGGACATTTTTCTGAAAATGGTTAGTCGCCTCATAAGCGATGTAACAGTAAGATATGCATTGGGGAAAACTCAAGTATTCTTTAATATCATGAAAATTTGTTCAGGGAAGTAAGAATCTTATTTTTAACACACTTTTTGCTAACTAGAAGTTACATGAGGTCGCTAACTTAGAATGCAATCTGCTTTTACACCTAGAAATTTGGAGTAGAGGAAATAATTAAATCTACATGGTAATGTTTGGGAGAAGAGTATGAGTAAAAGAACATATTTTTCCAATTGCCAGGAAAACGATACGAGCAATAAAGGTTTGTATCATTTTCATAAAATAAAGGTAACAAAATGATCTCACTTGATGCACATCAGTGAAATGAGTACAAATAACAAAGAACCTTTTATTGACCGGTCAGGTAAAAACCAACTGATATTCAGGATGAATCGCTAAGCATATCAATAAAAGTTTTATAAAATACTTTGGAGATTGAATCGAAATGCGTCTGTATTTGTAATGTGATCATGATCTCTACTTTTCAGAATGGGAATAACCATAGATTCTTTATGATTTCCTAATTAAGTCCTAATTGTGAGTTTACAAGACAAATCATGATATAACACAGTTACATCTTCAAAATTGTCACCAAACCTGGGAAAGCAGACTTAAATATTGTTCATTTTGAACATTATAAAGAGTTGAATGACAGAGTGGGGAATACACGTAAAACAATCTGCAAACACATATTCGTAACTCGATTGGATGCCGCCAGCTAACTAACTCTTCGAAAATAATTAATGATCGAAAGCATCACATATCGTCTTATCAGCCTCACATTATAAGTTTGAGAGTGAATTCATTTAACGCAATGACATGGTACATTACTTCCTTTGAGCTGCTTTAAAACAGATTAATAATTGATTGTTTTATTGTTGAAGTATATTTTCTTGGCAATACGTTTAACCGAGGTAAGTTTATTTCGAAATTATTACAAATTATTTTACATTCAGTACGATTTTGATCTGACAAATTTGTTTTATTCGTACAAAAACTACTCGTGTGGAATGATCTGGCGTTTAAAAAAAGATGAGTGAATGCAACCTGATATACCCCGTTTCATATATCATTGTCAATATAATTCAAAAAACAAATTTGACTGGCAGAGATTATGTCCACTATGACTTATTATGTCACTGATTGGAATTCAAACTATAGAGAATACAGTTCTACCGAAAAAGGCCTACAGCAACTGTTATGCCGAAACAAAATAAAGTTTATTGCCTAATACACATGGTTGAAATGATTGAATATTTTTTTATTCCAACCCATTCGCGTCCATTTGTGTAAAATATTAACGCTCTTGCAATGACAGGATCTGAAAAGAACAACCCAGTTGCGAGTAAAATACATCTGTATTCTATACACCATTGTATACCATGTAAAGAGCCAGGATAATCAAACGAGTGCAAATGCAGCCGTACAGATGTGAAGCCAAACAAATCAATACGACTTGGAAATAACAATCGAAGAAGAAAGAAGCTCTGTCGTATATTGTGACACACTCAGCATATTGGAACTGCAAATTCACTCCAATTTATGAAAATAAGTTAATTAACGTAAGTAGTGTTTTATTCTTTTTTTCTATGGTGTATTGTAACAAAGAAAGACACACCCAAAGCAGCGTCCAAATTATCTCTAAAATAAAACAATACAAAGTTAAAATGTATGTGTATAGTATGTGTATTGTATTGTATTGTATGAAAAATGCGAAGCTTGGGTGTGTTTAACCTCTTTGGGTTTGGACAATGTATCATATAAAAGCACATTGTCAGGTTTGTATGAAAGTACGAACATATACCGTGCTGCGCATTTCTTCCTTATTCTTTAAACTGGTAAATAATCGCTTCAGTGGTCAATCAAGTTTAAGTGTGAACATATTATAATTAAAAAGCTGAATAATGGTCAGGGGTTTACTTATTTTGTAGGGAGTGTTTGTTACTTTCATGCTTATAATTGTATTTTAAAGCAATAATAGCTGTTGCATTTACTGTTGCATCTACCATTTTCTTGGGGGTGTCATTTTTGGATGCGCAGTAATACCTAATTAGATATGTGCTACCTGCTCATACAGGCATTGATAATGCTAAAGCAAATCATTCAAAAGCATGTCACTTAGCCAATGATATTTGACCTTTCTCACAAATTTTGGCTCCAATTTTTTTGAACTTTTTTATGTGAGTATAAAGACATTTAATTTACCATTTTTAGGAGTTTCGTGACCAGAGATAGAGGAGTCTTTAAAAAAAAGTAAAAGCAGACCAAAGTTGTGCTTTTTCCTATGCAGCCTAAAAAGAATCACAATTATCAGAAATGTGGCCTATAGTGTATGGAATTTATTATGAGAGAGAGAGAGAGAGAGAGAGAGTTGAACACACAATTACAATGACGGGGTCGTCGCCTGCGTATTCGGTTATGATAGTACAAACGCTATCACGAAACGCTTAATACGACCCGGACGAGAACACAGGTACGACGTACGGACAGACATAACATCGACAACCAAGTCAAAGTCCACGGCCTTTGATAACCAGTTGTGGTGCACTGGCGTGTCTACCCACCCCAGGATTGAACCCGGGGCCTTTTATATTCGCAATTCACCAAGTCTTGTTCAAGCCCACTTAACAAATTCTCCGCCGTCCTCGCATGTGTTGTACAGAATAACTATGGTAGAATACATTTTTCGTCTATTAGGCCAATCATCGGGGAATGAATCAAGAAGACTTTACTGTGCATGACGTCGCATTTCCCGCCAGACGTTCCATTGACATAATCCGACAATAAAGTTTGTTTGAAATTATTGTATTTGGTGCATCTTCACACTATCTATGCAGATTTGTCACCCATGACTACGGGTTAGGAAGTTAACTTGATGTTTATTTAAGATGGATGCATTCATTATTCCACATTTTATCGAAAATAATCCTTTGCAATCTCAGCCTAGGACGTATACCAAAGATAACATACTTTTTCCAAGCAACGAACAGAAGACGTCAAGACGTCAAAGGTATTATGCGCTTTAGCAATAAGTTGTCTCATTGGCAATTTACGTATAAATTATTTAAAAGTATTAAGTACAAGTCTTTTACAGGATTATGTTACTAATCTCTTCGTATTCAAGTAGCATCTAAAAGCTTCACTGTAGACGGTAAAAGGCTTTTGTACAATTTTACGACTTTTATTCGCAGAATATAATGCATGAAATTGTATTACTTAGGGTCAAATCCTTTGACTCCTTGTGTAGATTTGTAATGACTGACTACCGTTAACGAGCGAAAAGAGTACTAAGGAACGGTAATGATCATGCAGTAACGCAATATGTTGAGGCAGATTATGATGACGACACATCAGTGAAGATTTAGTGGCACTAGGTTAGGGTTATCCTCACTTATTGTTTAAGCTACTTTGAAATCACAACTCATCAATATGAATAAGCTTCCTGACATAGGCTAGGCCAGGCCTAGAAAATTATTCACAGTTCTCTTGTCGTGAAAAGAAATGGACTCCAGGCCCACAGCAGAGATATACCGCTGAACCACCATCTCAGCACAATCAAGACTTTTGTAATTATTTAGAGGGAAAAGTTTAGCTAAAAATGATTTTAAAAGTCATTAGTATCTATGACGCCCGCAACAAAATACTTCGACCCTCCTAAGGGGTTCGGGTTTTTTATTGACATTTTTGGTAAATTTTTAATACCAAATTCAACAGTACAAGGAGAGACGCATGTAAGCCAAACACACCAATCTGGCAAAATCTCAAAGAAAACACATAGCATGTGATGAACGCTGCAATTTTGAGACTCAAAGCCGAACAATTTTCTGGCTGTACCCAGGGGAGGGGGCACTTCCATATGTGAGGTATATATGATATATATATATATATATATATATATATATATATATATATATATATATATATATATATATATATATATATATATATATATATATATATATATATATATATATATATATATATATATATATATATATATATATATATATATTATATATATATATATATATATATATATATATATATATATATATATATATATATATATATATATATATATATATATATACATATATATATATATATATATATATATATATATATATATATATATATATATATATATATATATATATATATATATATATATATATATATAAAAAAATATATATAAAAACATATATATATTTTTAGTTAAAACCATTGCATACATATATATATATATATATATATATATATATATATATATATATATATATATATATATATATATATATATATATATATATATATATATATATATATATATATATATATATATATATATATATATATATATATATATGTATATGTATTAGATGTGCCTAAGCAGGTGCCTTTTTGCACCATTTTCGTAGTGCAGGTGTCTCTTGTTTGACAACAAAAAAATAAAATATAAAAACATATATATATTTGTAGTAAAAACCATTGCCCTTTTTCATCATTTTTGTAGTGCAGATCCCAAAAAATGAGGTTGTACTGTGTTGGTTTTGTACTGCTGGTCCATTTTTACAATATTTTGGTTGAATACTCATATTGCAGGTAATAAAATTGACTTTTTCGTACTGCGGGTATCAAAATTGTATAATTGCATACTGCCGTTACCAAAAAATCTTTCATACTGCAGGTGTGTTTTTCGGTTGGTGGGCTGCACACCCCTACCACTTTTAGTATAAAGTTTCCTTCCCCACTCTCCTTGGGCTCTTACCAAAGACATTGTATTAACTCGGACCTCTTAAAGGGATGTTGAGCTTACAATTTTGCATAGGTCTGCTCGAAAGCTACATAGAGTTAAAAGAGGATGGAAGAAAAGTAAAGTAAAATACATCGATTTATATTTGAGGGGAAAAATGGACAAAAATATGCTGGCTGGCTGGTAAATAAAACCATCACTGTAGTAACAGTCAATTGGTTAAAGAAAATCGAATGCAATTATCACTCTCAGGTCTACAATATGAGGGGAAAACGTTAACCACCTTGTTAAAAACCTTTGTGTGATATTTTCAAACACTTGGATAAAAAAATACCAAAAGTTCCAAATTGTAAACTTATATAGGTAGCCTGCATGCCACAACAAGACAAGGACTAACTGGTCCATTTATACAGGGCGGTGTATGCTATCATAATTGTTCTTCTCGTAACAAAGACTCGGATATCCTAAGTTACAGAAGTTCAGTAGCTTTTATAATGTACAAATATATTAGTGATATTAGTATATGTATATGTAAATTGCCTATTCTTCTAAACGACCGTTAGCATCTGTACACATTTAAAATCGATTGTAAAATTTACCCTTTGAAACAATTCTTACACTAATTTCCAGGAAAGGAATTATATTAAAGAAGTGGTTATTTTTCAAATCCATCAACACTGCCATAAAAAATCTGCAATTTATCGACTAATGTTGATTGCTCATAAACCTTCTTCAGGTTATGTAAACAAAACTTCCATCAGCTAAGACATTAGTCTGTATTACGATTTTTAATTTCGCGACACCTACATCTTGTGAGCGAGGCAAAATCATTATAAATGATGCTTAAATACTTTAAAACCCTATAAAAACCAATTCATGGCAGAAGAGCCTTGGCAGGGTGCAAATGTAGCGTGATTTACCGAGAGGCCTCTCGTTGAAATACACTCTTAGCAAACGGTTGTGTCAGATTTTCATAAAATGGCGCAATTTGTAGCAAATCAACAAAACATGCATAAAGAGGTAATCTGGTAATGAGTTTAAGATTTTCTTTTTGTTAATTATCGAACTAGAATCTTGACGCGAAAGTTTAGAACACACAAACATATCAGCATGGAAAAGGTGTGTTTATGTGTGTGTGTGTTTCAAACTCCTTCTTATCCTGCATAGTTAGCTAAATCGTGCATTTAAGCATATAACTGTATAATTTGCCACACCATGTATTAAAAGTGCGGTGACACTTACTTAACTATGTAGAATTCGATAATGCTGTGTATTGGCATAAATGATTTAATATAACAACTCACCTGCCCAGCTGCCTAGGAGAAACATTACTTTTAAGAATCATTCAGATTCCTTAAGATGAAGGATTTTTAATGCCACGGAGGTTGCCATGTTCCCAGAATGCACCGAGTGTCTCATATACTTTTATTTTGTTAACGAATTTCTAATGATTGTACAAAATTTCACACGTTTTGGAAATACAAATAAAAATCATGGCCTTAAGAAACGTTTTCCATCTAGATTTAGACACATGCATGGCTAGATTTGTTTAGCGAAATCTCTATGTTGCTCTGGAGATTTATACACTTAAACTTTTATTAAACCAATCATTGTATATTCGGATCTTAGATAGATGTTAACTTGATGTTACTACAGTATGTAAAAACACGTTACTGATGGTCATTAATGGCTCTTAATTGGACATCAAAACTAGTGTAAATGCTTAAATATCCCTTGGTTCCATCAAGAAATCCTTGGTTCTACCAAGGAACCCTTGGTTCTACCAAGGACCCTTGCTTCTACCAATGAACCCTTGTTTCTACCAAGGAACCCTGGCTTCTACCAAGAAACTCTTGCTTCTACCAAGAAACCGTTGCTTCTACAGTTGTACCAACTGACCAAGAAACCCTTGTTTCTGCAAAGGTATTCTTGCTTCTACCAATGAACCCTTGCTTCTACCAAGGAGACCATGCTTTTACTAAGTCTCTTGGTTCTATCAAGGCACCATTGCTTCTACCAAGAAACCCTTGCTTCTACCAAGAAACCGTTGCTTCTACAATTGTACCAAAGAACCCTTGTTTCTGCAAAGGTATCCTTGCTTCTACCAATGAATCCTTGCTTCTACCAAGGAGACCATGCTTTTACTAAGTCTCTTGGTTCTATCAAGGCACCATTGCTTCTAACAAGAAACTCTCGTTGGTTTTACTAAGCAACTCTTACTTCAACCAAGGAACCCTTGCTTCTACCAAGTAACACTTGCTTCTACCAAGAACCCTTGCTTCTACCAAGGAATTATTGCTTCTACCAAGGAACCCTTACTTATACCAAGGAACCCTTGTTTCTGCAAAGGTATCCTTGCTTCTACCAATAATGAATCTTGCTTCTATCAAGGAGCTCTTGCTTCTATCAAGTCCCTTGGTTCTACCAAGAAACCATTGGTTCTACCACATAACCCTTGGTTCTTCCAATAAACCCTTGCTTCCTCCAAGAAAGCGTTGCTTCTACCAAGAAACCATTGCTTCTACCAAGGAACACTTGCTTATGACAAGGAACCCTTGCTTCTATCAAGGAACCATCGCTTCTACCAAGAAACCATTGCTTCTATAGAGTAAGGAATACTAAGTGATCCTTAAAATGAAGTTTTATTCCAGAGTGTCCATTATTTGTGTAACATCATAGCAGTAAAGCAGCTGCAGCATTGATTGTAAAGAGACATCACTGAGTAAACTGTCAATCATGGCATGTCTTGGGTTTTCAGTATTCCCCTATCCCATAAAGACATACATGCTGATAATAGCATAGCATAGCAAGGTTAGACGTCCCGAAAAATAACCAGTTGTGAACTTACTGGTTGCAAACCCACCGGGATTCGAACCCGGGACGTGCAGGTGAGAGGACAAAGCACTAACCACTAATCATTTGACAAATACCCAAAATGATCTGAGGAAGGATAATCATCGTTTAAATTCAATCTTATTATATGTGATGATAAAGCTAGGCTATTCCTGTTAACACATCACAAAGTTTGTATACGTCGTAAAATTTGATAACCTATTTTCAGAAATAAAATATGCTTATTCGCTAAATTTCAGCACTGTTCTAATTCTAAATTTTATGCTCTTTTTAAAGTAGTTCTGCCATGCCTTCTAAAAAAATAGATGTAATTTGTTATAGGTTTTTTATATCCCTAAATTAAATAATCCGTCAAGAAATCCTGGTTCTAAGCCCATTTTCATGATGAAAAAGGACTTCGAAATTGTTCATTGATTGCTTGCTCTAAAAATGTTGAAAGGGATTTGTGACGTCATAACAGTTTGCTTACATACTAACCACGTACAAACAGCGTCTGATTACGAAAGGTTTTCGGGCTGCTTGGATTTTAATTTGTCATTTTCAAGTTCAAGCTGTGATAAAAATGATTTGGAAATAGATGAAGAACATTCTCATAATAAAGGGATGTCGTTCCTTTTGAATTTGAAACGCTTGCAGACGAGGAAGAAGGATCAGGCTTACAATCCTTACACAGTCCTACAGTACAAATCCTGCGTAGTCGGCATGAAATTCTGCTTACTGTTTCGCAAGTAATATTTTGTTAAACGTAATCAAATTGAAGTGTTTGCAACAATATCTACCCTTTTTTACGTCTAATGGAAATATAAAGTTTTATTTATCAATATTCAAGTCTCTGAAGTCTGACGTTTTAAAGTTAACAGGCCTACGTGACTCAACTGAATAGCTCATTCACACAATGCGCTTTTTGCACTTGAATGAAAAGTTTTTGAAGAAAGTGTGAGCATTTTGTTAGTTTATTTTTTATTTTTGTTATGCTAAAATGGACGGCTTGGCATATGGACAATAATTACAATTCAGTTCTAATTTATAGATTTTTCTTCCTTCGATCATATATGAAATAGATCATACAATACTGATGAAGTATAGCTCAGTCGGTTACGACTTCGTTTTTTATGCAAGAGTTTGTAAGTTCGAATCTCACCGAGTCTTTTTTTTTCTTCCTCTGTTTCTCTCATTTGAAATTTTATCATTAGCGAAACAGTAGAATTTTCAGAGACGAGAGGTAACAATCTGGCGTGAGCTGAATATGACACTGTACCCGGTAAGCCCCGAAAACTTGGTTCAAGTCAAGTGCACAAAACACGTCCAGAATCGTCTCGTTTTGTTGCCCATGACAGTGTACCCGGTAAGCCCCGAAAACTTGATTATGTCAAGTGCACAAAACACGTCCAGAATCGTCTCGTTTTGTTGCCCTTTGCCATTGATAAACGATTTTTAGTTTAAGAATTTATATTACTGCATCCTCCAACTACACAACACTGCAACATTTTGTTTAATATTTGCTTGGAAAATGTAATATTTTAGAAGAACAAACAGAGATGCTATCGATACTAGTTGTGAAATTTCAGTGGCGGCAACTCGATATACGTGGCAACGATACATTCTTTACACACAGTCGTTCCTAAAATGACGTCATTGCGTACTAAGCCTTATTCTGGGTTTATGAAAAAATCCATTTTGCTTTTGCTAAATTCTCGCAGCCGATGGGGTTTTGTGCAGAAAAAATTATATTTTTGCAAATACAATATTCCAAATAAGATATTTAACGTAAGATCGGACCCCCATGGCAGGACCACTTTAATAAAAGGTGACGAAAATATTTTATAAATTTCCATTCCTTTAAAGAAAATATATCGTTCTTTTAGAAGCGAAAACATTCATATCGGTGTTCGAATATGTCTACGCCTGCGGAAAACACTTAATGTTGCTTTCAGGACTTTGGAATAGTACGTGTCAATCTGTCAAATGCCAAAATTCATCATCATATTACTTGATGAAGTAAAATACGAAGTACGAAATGGCGAAGGCGAGCATTAGGGTCCAAAGGTGTGTTGTGCCCGGTTGAAACCTTATATTACGCATACAATAGCGTCAATCTGTCAATTATAGATTGGGTGCCTAAATTAGTTTTAGCGGTAACCCAAAAATCATTTAAATCTAATAATTGATTAAGTGCAGCAACAAACATTGTGAATATATATCCCTTCAAAAGTAACGGAACCTGCAGCTAAATTATGTTGATGATGTTAGAAACTGACTGATGAATAAACTCAATCAATCAACAAGAATGTGCTATTATTTTACACAACTTCAAATAGTCCAAATGCAAAGTTTCTAATTTCTTTCAGAAATGGTAAGCAAAAGGTCAAGACTTTCTTTGATTTTCACTGCTGGAACAACAAAATTTCCGTTTATTTTTCATAAATTTTTTTGTTTGAAACTTGATATTGAATTTGATAACGAAACAAGGATGTTTTCATGTAAAGGTCGAAATGTGCCAGGAACTTAGGTTTTATAATTTGCTTTACAAATTGATAAAGTACTGGACTAAGACTAAGTTTCAAGGTATGTCACATCAGCAGATATTTGATAACAGTCTGAGACTGAATCTGACTGATTCATAAAGGTGTTAGAATTCTTCATTGAGATATATTCCATGTTTCTTACGCGTTGGAAACTTCACCTCCATCTTCATATTAAGGTTTTAACAGATGTTGAACCGCACAAAGTGCTGTGTTTATTACCTTGACATTCTCAAAGGATTTCTTCCATTTTTATGATCTGTTCGTATTAGTTCAGTGGTCAAGCAAGTTAAGAAGAACTCAAGACAAACAAAATGGTAAAAAAAGCATTCAGAAATCCTATTTTGTTAAGGAGATATTTAAGTTTAAAGTTCTGTATCATTTGTGCAGAAAGGACTAAAATCAAACAAGTGACATCACAACTTTTTTACATAGGAAGGTTCTTAACCATCAAGAATTACATTAATTATTTTGTCTCGAGCAAAAACAATTATAATAAAATAAAATATGTGGTAATTGATTAAAAGCTGCAAAGAAGAATATATATCTGTTTTGAACAATTAGATCATGAAAATAAAAAGTATGTCATAGGAAGAAATACATCACAATTCTCGTGTTTGTTCACTTCTTATCACAGTAAGATGTTAGGAAGTTTGTTTGTTTTCGCAATGATTTTGTTGATATACAAGACGTTTTTCTCTCACATGTAATTGTGGCAATGCAATTGACGGTGTATGTAGATTAACATAGTGTAACCTGTTACTTTAAGCACGGCAATGAAGTTCAAAGAGGTCGGATGTCATTGGAATACCCTTTTCCAGTCTACGAAAACCCTTTTAAAGATCACTGAGTGTTTTTTAACATAACATAACATAAGGTAACAAGATGACGGGCTAGGAAGGGTTATTCCCCTAACAAGCCCAAATTAATACCACCAAAACCTAACTACACACTCAGGCAAACTATTCTACTCATTAACACCTTTTTCCAAAAAGCTAAAACGCAGAATATATATCCGTGAGAACTCTTTGTTCAACTCAAACTGTTACCACGTGAAGATTAGCTGAAACACGCAAGAAATAACAGGAAGTCGAAGCATCACTACCAGACAGGAATTCAAAAATCCGAATCATATCGCCACGTACTCTTCTCAGCTCAAGCGTGGTCAAACCAAGAATTCGCAACCTAGATTCATAAGAGAGATTCCTTACTTCGGGAATAAGTCTAGTGGCTCTTTGCTAAACCTGTTCCAAATGAACTTATCCTTCTCATAAAAGGGGCTCCAAGCCTGAATAGCATACTCAAGGTGAGCCCTGAGTAACTGCTTATACAAATTAAGAATAACCTCTCAACCAAAAAAACCAAAAAGTTCTTTTAATCAAACAAAGCATCCTATTTGCCCTTGCAGCTGCTAAAGCACACTGTTTAGAACGCTTCAGATTGTTAGTAATGACCACACCTAGATCCCTTTCTTGATCAACACAACCAAGATTTGAACCATCCATGCAGTAATCAAAAGCCAAACTGCTGTGACCAAAATGAATAAGTTTACATTTATCAACATTGAATGACATCTGCCACGTTTGGGACCAAGAAACAAACTTATCCAGATGACTTTGCAATAGTGAAGAATCCCTAGCATCCTCAACAATCCTGTACAGCTTAGGGTTATCAGCAAATTTACAAATCCTGGAGCCAAGAGAAACATCAATATCATTAATAAAGATTAAGAAAAGAAGCGGACCTAATACAGAACCCGGAGTAACACCACTTGTAACTTTCTTCCATGGAGATACTTCACTATTAACAACAACTCTTTGTGACCTATCACCTAACCAAAAATGTATCCAACTGGCACACTTTCCCTCCACACGAAGCGCTCTTGTTTTCATCATGAGCCTGCCTAACGGAACCCTATCAAATGCTTTTTGGAAATTTAAATAGATAACATCCACATTATGACCAGAATCAACTAGTTTAGTAACATCATCAAGAAACTCCAATATATTAGAAACATAAGACCTCTTAGGTCAGTAGGTAAGAACCCATACTGGGATAAATTCAACAAACAATTGACCAGTAAATGATATAGTACAACATCCTTAACAATGGACTCCATGGCCTTGCACACAACACTAGTAAGTCTCACTGGCCTATGGTTACAGGGCAAACTTGGTGGTCACCCGTTTTAAACATAGGAGTGACATTAGCAATTCTCCAATCACTAGAAACAACACCAACATCAAAGCACTTTGAAAAGATAATACTCAAGGGAACAGAAAGGACATCAGAGCACTCACGTAACTGAGACAGCTGGATGTGCACCATCTGGACCGGGTGCTTTAGTTGAATTCAAACCCTTCAACTTCTTAGACACATCATCAACTGAAAAATCAACATCCTTAATGGATACTGGAGAGTGCCCACTAAGAAAATCCACAACATAATCAGCAAGGAACTCCTTAGTAAAAACAGGCACAAAGTAGTCATTGAAAACCTCTGCCATATCCTTACCACCATTGGTAGTAACACCATCATTACCTTGAAGGGGACCAACAACCTCCTTGTTTTTTTTACTTTGAGGGAACATAAGAATTAAACGATTTAGGATTAATCTTAACGTTTTTGGACAAAAGTTTTTCAAAAATCACTTGAATTAGTATATCTTATCAAACTCTTTGTAAACTTTTCATGATCCTTATACCTAGCAAGCTCTGCAGAACACCCACTGTGTTTATAACAACGTCACGACTGTTTTTTTCTTTTCTCGAACAGCCCGAAAAACCTCCCGAAACATCCACACTGGCTGATTACGCCTACATACTTTTTCTAATGGGACAAAGCTATTCACACCATCCAAAACTTTAGTTCGAGAAACATCCCATGCTTTAGAAGGATCAAAGTCAAGTGCAGCAAAGAAAGCATTCTTAAAATCTAAAAGCAGTTTATTAGCTGAAGAAACCTTTTGAAACAATACAGATACAAGCTAATGAGGTCATGATCACTACACCCTATACCTTACCGCTACTTAGCACCCTCTAACCATACTTTCTTCACTACTGAAAATCAAACCAAGACAATACTACCACGCGTGGGAAACCACACATACATGCTGGGTGAAAAAGCAGTCGGATACAACTTCCAGAAAATCATTACCATGTGGACCACGAGTACAAAGATTCCAATCAATGTCTGGAAATGAAAGTCCTCAAAATAATAACCCTCCTAGCAACTTTCCTGAAGCAGTCAAGCAATTTCTAATTGTTCTCATGACTAGAATTTGGTGATCTATCACAACATTTACAACCACTGGTCTTCCAACATCGCCATAAACAATACGCTTACACCATAGGCAATTCGAAAAACCAAAAGAAAACTGAGCAGTCCTATCTATGCAATTAAAACTGTATTTTATAATCAATAGAAGACCACATCCTCTGCCATTGACAGTATCTTATCTGTCTTGTCTGAAAACTAAGCAACCTGGAATATGTATCTCTGAATCACTAATTTCACTATAAATCCCAACTCTCAATAACACCAAATATATCAGGTCTACCTAACTATATTTAACGTCCTCCCTTCCCCCTCCCCTTCCCCATTCAATGTTGGCCATTGCGACTGTTTTTTTTTTCTTTCTAGAAATAATGTTAAGAAAGAAGTAAATTTAACATTGAAAAGGGGAAAGGGGGTAGGGAGTTACAATTCTCGGAAAAATATTAAAGAAACATAATATTATAACATATTTAGATCTCAAAACGCTGAATTGTCCCAACAGTTTTGTTCAAGATTGTCTGAGAGAAAAATGTCAATTTCTCATTTAGATACCTTGCATTATTACTCGAAAGAAGATGTGTTTTCAGTGTCTAGAGAAAACAGCGATACAAATTTCAATTACAATAAGTTATATGATGAATAAGAATAGAGTTGGGGCTTGGAATAAATAAATAGGTCAAATGAAAACTATTTAAGGTGTACTTTATATGTTGCAAATACCTGAGAATTCATGCGCTCTTCGGTGATCGAATGAAATGAATGAAGAGTATGGCGGAAGAAGGGTTGACACAAGGGTGTCTGTCAAAAGACAGAAATTTGAAAGTGGAGGGCGATCTTAGTGAAAGGCAGAATGAAATTGTAAATCAAAAACAATTAAAAAGGGATATTAGAATAGATATTGTAATGGCAGGGGGGGGGAACTACATCTCTGTATTGTAAGAAGGCAGGTACTTATTCGATAAATAATTTGGCGTTGTTGGCGTATTCATTTCCAAAAGCGCGCTAGCGGGGGGGGGAGGGAGTAATTGCAAGCATGCCAAAAGACTCGTTGAGATTATTTGGAAGCGTGGACAACGTCGGAAATGTTAACATTCAATTCTCTGTGGAGAATATATGCACATTATCTAAAAACATTTTTTTTTTTTCCAAAACGCATTTTTAAAAACATTACCGCCCTTATCCTTGAATCGGTGAGCCCTTTGGTTTTACACGTAAAAGCAATTACAAAGGATGGTGAACGACGAAAAAGTGCTAAGAGACTATGTACTGTCAATTTTTTTGAAATATGGACTCACCGACTTCTATAGTCATTTCAACAGTAAAGCGCCGGCTCACCGTGGGTTCAGCGTCTGCACAAACGCACTTGTCTAAAAGGGATAGAACAAACATTCCATCAACTTAAAAAAATAATGCATTCATTACAATGTGTCCTTGACTGTTGAGTAATATTAAAACGTGAGTATTGTAATTCACGCTAAGATTTACGGGCTTTATACATACCCTTTGCGGTCATTTCAAACAAGAAAAAGTCTGAAAAACACATTTCCGTGCAAAAACATTGTAACCTCCTCCATCTCCCCATGATATGACCTCCTTGCCCTGAGTATGCGCAATTTCGCCAAAGCGCGTACAACATTCCTCTCAATGCGCTCATCCAGTTTCTGAGAGCGGCCCATTTTCTTCCGTGAAATACAGGCTCAATTTCGTGCGTGATCAGGCTCGACGCTCGTTAGGGCCCCCAACGCACCGCAGCGCTGGCCCCCATCCCAAACTTACATCATTGATTAAACAATTATAAATCATCAATGCTGTATTTTCTTGTAGGTCGTTTCAACCCTCCTTTTACAACTTTAGTAACTTGTATTTTTTCCGACATTGTCATATTTTTCAAGACGATTCCTCTTCCGCTTCTCAACCTCAATGTATTTACAAACCAAACTTTTATCCCCTTTACACTTTTTTGCTTAACACTACCTCACAAACATGACGCGAAATTGGTAGATTTTTGGCATAGCTTTCCGATACTGCCGTTTTTATTTTCCTTTTTGCAAAATAAGCGCAAAATTTTATTCAAGAATATTTCGTGATTTTCTCAGACAATCTTGGACAAAACTCGTTGAGACACTCAATGAAATTATGTGATGCTTTTCATGAACTTACGTTTCTATTGTAATTTATTCCACATTTAGACATCATAAATGGTGGAAACTTTCTTATATTGCCTCTTCAGTCCCTACTCTTTCATTTGTAATTAATATTTTAACATTTTAAGGACATTGACGCCGCCAGTGCTCCTTCCCCCTACCAACTATATTTAACGTCCTCCCCTCCCCCTCCCCCTCCCCATTCAATGTTGGCCATTGCGACTGTTTTTTCTGGAAATGGTGTTAAGAAAGAAGTTAATTCAACATTGAAAAGGGAGAAGGGGGCAGGGAGTTACGATTTTTGGAAAAATATTAAAGAAACATAATATTATAAGATATCATATTTAGATTTTAAAACGCTGAATTGTCCCAACAGTTTTGTCGAACATTGTAGCTTGCAATGACAGCTACTAAATGTGTGTGATAGAATAGAGTTAATTACACCACACAAACGAGCAATAACAAAAATAAAATAAAATAAATACATAAATATTTCACAAATAAGGAAACTTTAGAAAACAAAAATAGGAAAATTATGCAGACAACATGCAAATACAACAATATGGTAAAAACTCAGCCTAAATAAAATTGAATTCTAGATACAAAAGACAATATTTGAAAGCACTGAATCACAACACTTCTTAATAGCCAGGTAGAACAGGTAGCATTTAATTTAAGGAATTTTGGAAACGAAGGGTTATCTAAGAGCTTACCAGTTTTGTTCTCCAATTAAAATTTGCTAATCAACAGTGTTAATTTTGACACAGCAATTACAGGGTAACATCCAAGTATAAATGTTGTAGCTGTTAAAAGAATATATCCGTGAATTTAATCTATTAGAGAAACAAACACGGCAACAAAATTAACGAATACGCTGGCCTAAATAATACTTAAACTAAACGGAATTGCCTATTTAAATACAACTTATATTCGTGTTTCCCTGACCATGTTTACCATAATGTTTAAAGCAACTTAACCGCCTCGCTCCGGGCGACGGAAACGCCGGGCTCCGGGCGACGGAAACGCCGGGCTTCGGGTGACGTAAACTCCCTGTTTAACGTATTTTACAGTGTAAACATGTAATTTAATGCAATTGAAATGCCCCATTCCTGGCGAGGTGACGTAAACTCCATGTTTAACGCAACGTAAAAATGTCTGATAACAATTCTGGTGACGTAAACGCCGTGTTTGGGTAACGTGTTTTGTTTACAATGTAAAAATGTAATTTAATGCAACTTAAATGCCCAGTTCCTGGCGGCGTAAACGCCGTGCTCCAGTTGACGTAATCTCCATTTATAAAATGTTCACAACGTACAAATTATATTTAACGGAACTTAAATGTCTCATTCCTGACGACGTAGACGCTGTGCTTCGGTGACGTAAACTTCATGTTTAACGTGTTAGCAACGTAGAAATGGAATTTAATGCAACCTAAATGCCCCATTCCCTGATTCCTGGCGGCATACACGCCGTGCTCCGAGTGACGTAATCTTCATGTTTAACGCGTTTACATCGTAAGGACGTAAGTTGGTGGACAAGAGACATGGATTTTCCGTCGAGTATAACACCGAAAATTCGGTGCTTCATTGAACGGAAATACTTTGCTCAAAGTGACGTAAGTGACGTAAATGTTTTATTTGTTACAACGTAATATTGTCAACTTTGAAAACGAAACACTGGCATATTTCACGGTTCAGTCGACGGAAACTCCTTGTTTTCAGCATTGGAAACTCGATTCGGACGCCTCGATTGGAACCCTTTGGTTGGAAATGCAACAGAAATAGTCCAAGCTGGTAATTGTAGGAACTTAAACCTTATGAACCATATTCCACAAGCCTACCTATACATTTACTGCTATACAAACTATTTTTCATATATTTGGGTAGCCTCTATTATACATTTAAGATCGATTAAAAACATAAACGTAGGCAATAGATTAAAGGACGGCTTTATATATATAACGAGCTTTCTGGCTGTTGAGTACACTAATACAAACAGCTTTCCGCCATTGATGTTATAGAAAATGAAAAATGTTGACTTAAAGTTAACTAGACACAAACTAAGTACATCTTTCTGTTGAATTTTTTAACTATTTATTGACCTGTTTTGCCTCGGAGCACCAAGTGTTTTATGTTACAAATCTCAGGTAATTACCTGAGTACGTGGTATAAAATTTGGTCGTATAAGTTTTGTAGCCCCCCACGCCACTAGGGTCAAAATAATTTGCAGCTCTGATATGTCGGTGAAGTGCCTCTTTAACTTTCAAGTCTTCTTTCTGATTGATTAGCTTTCCCATTTTACCTATCTATCTATCTGTTCCAGGTTGATATTGAGACTTTAAAGACTGGATGAGAGAAAGGAAAAAAATGCATGAGGTCAATTCATTAACATTCTTTAAACACAAAGCATATAAAAAGGCTTTATAAAACCTTAACTTCAGAATAGGTTAATTTTTTCTTCAACTCATTGAAAAGATCACTTAAAAAATTGTTGTTCCCACGGGTTATTCATTCATAAATTAATTAGAACTATAATAAACAGATAAATAAACATATTTTCTTCAAATTATTAACTAACTCACTAAAGCTGTTCCTGTTCATATTTTGATGACTGTAGGAAGTTATTTTTAACTTTTGAGGTTAATGTTATAATTTTGCCATCCTCAAACCACATTGCATTTGTATATTTTCTTATGCCTACTTTGAGAATTGTATATAACTTTACATTTTTAGAATTTTATATTAAAGTTAACTTTCAAAAAGGATAGAAAACGGATGATTTGTTAATTTTTTTATTGTAATATTTCGAGCGATAACAAAAGTGATGACGTTCAACTCAAACAAAAGATTTAATGCCTTTAAGAAAGAGACGTTTCTAGCATTGATGAAGGCAGAAACGAGAATATTGTAAGAATAAGATCAAAATAATTTTGTTTAGAATTTTTTACCGAAAACTCAAAAAGAAATTTGAATATGCAGATAAGTACTGGTATTAAGTCATTCTGTCGAATTTTTTATACAACATTCGAAATTCTAAATAACGCCATCTTTGGAGCTAAAGCCTTGGGCCGCGTAACCCTCATGATGACGTAATACCCATGTTCCAAGCTGTAAGTTACAGAGACACGGGGACTATGATCGAATTTAATCCCTAAATAAGATTTCACAATAGACAAAAAATGACTGAAAACTATTCACCTTTGCAACCTTACATACTTAATTTTTAATTTGATAAAAAGAACATTAAGACACTGGAGAAAATCGAGATCACAATCGATCATAAACTGATAAATCATCAAAATTTTGAAGCATGACTGGGCGAAGATATTATGTTTTTTTAATGTAATGTAATTTTTCATTGTAATTCTTAGAACAAGTCGAACGGTTACGATAGATTCTGGTCGGAGCGTTTTGAGTTTAACCATACCGCCAATAAATTTTGTAGAAGGAATAGACCTGTGATAGTTTTTGGTGCAAACATTTAGAAACAGAAAAAAGATTAATAAAATACATTTTGCGATTAGTCCGCTTAGTACCGTGGCTAGAGGGACATTTCGAGTTCACGACTTCACGAGATTTTTGTCAGGAGTTCACGAGTTTTTCATAACGAGTTCACGAGATTTTCGTCACGAGTTTACGAGTTTTTCATCACGAATTCACGAGTTTTTCGTCACGAATTCACAACTTAACGAAATTTAATAAGTGTATTCTTTATAAGTGATTACGTGTTGCGCCAAGCGGGATATCGGTAGTACTTAACTAATAAGGTATCACTCCGGCATCCAAAAATGAGAACCCTCAGAGAAAAGGGTTATACAAATATTTTCGAGAAATCCCATTTCATGGGACAGGAAGCTAAGAAATTGAAAATTTCAGGAATGGTAGAGAAAGGATAAGACTTTACTATGCATATCCAAACTTGACGAGATTTGTTTCAGTAAAAGTTTCATGGGAACTATTTTACCATAAACCCCAGCAAAATGTGAGTAATTTGGTGAGGGTGTTGTATAACACCTTTTCACTTCAGCCTAAAAGAAAAAGGGTCAAAACCTCTGGTTTCCCCCTATTGAAAGTATCCTCACCCGAGAGATATTAGATGGTACTTTTTGGAAAATATCACAAAAGATTCTAAATCTATAACATTCTGGCACAAAAAGGACCCCGAACTTGACTCTTTCATCATAGAATTCAATGGAGAAAATAATTATTTCTGTGCTACCACCTCTAGCGAGACTGGGTATATGCAGCTCCCTGGTATATGTATATTACATTTCATGCCTAAGAAGGAAAGTGAACTCCTGAATTCGTGATGAAAAACTCGTGAACTCGTTATGTCGTGAATTCGTGACGAAAACCTCGTGAACTCGTTAAATCGTGAATTCGTGACAAAACTCGTGGAGTCGTGATGAAAAACTCGTGAAGTCGTGATGAAAAACTCGTAAAGTCGTGAACTCATAAATTCGTGACGAAAAACTCGTGATGAAAAACTCGTGAATTCGTGACGAAAAACTCGTGATGAAAAAGTCGTGATCTCGTACATTCGTGACGAAAAACTCGTGAACTCGTAAATTCGTGACGAAAAACTCGTGAAGTCGTGAACACATGAATTTGTGACGAAAAACTCGTGAACTCGAAATGTTCCTTCAGAGCCACGGTAGCTCAGTCCTATTTACGTAATGATGTGTTTTAAACTTTGATGGGCCATATTGGGAGCGCTATAATCCTCAAATTTTGATGAACAATATCGGGAACACTA
Organism: Chiridota heheva; assembly: GCA_020152595.1. Classification (NCBI taxonomy): domain Eukaryota; kingdom Metazoa; phylum Echinodermata; class Holothuroidea; order Apodida; family Chiridotidae; genus Chiridota; species Chiridota heheva. The sequence continues at coordinate 2,215,121 of JAIGNY010004609.1, forward strand.
ATTCCAAAATAATAAGACTGTTTAACTATCTAATCAAACTTTTAAAGTTTGTCTTAAATGCTATAATTATGTCTCAGTCATATATCAGTAAACGTTCACATACCTTTATAATGCTAATGGTACATATGATCAATATGTGTAGCGCTTTGGAGAACTGGCCGATTTGATAGAATGTCATTTCATAGGAATGCCAACAACCGTTTACCGTCGTCCCCTCTCTGACACCACACTTGTCAGCTTGTCAAATAAAAGTAATACTTGGCTTTTTCTTATAGTTTTCAATTTGTTTGACTCCGGGAAGTTCGCAAATTATTTTCAACCTGCATGTATAATCGTCTCTCGACATGTCTGATAACCAGATAATTGGATTGGCATCAGCTTGACGGTCAATCTTGCTCTTCTTTTGCTCACATTCCATCCAATAAAGCCTTTGTTTTCTGACGATGATTTTCTGAAATGCGGAAAAACACGAATTAAATAACAGTAATCAGGTATAATTTGATGAAAATTAGATGTGAACACGCGTGGGCAGGGGCGTAACTTAAGGGGGTAGTGTGTAACCCCTAGAATGTTTCGTCGGGCACCGAAACATGGTACTGAAGAGGTATGATTAAACCTTCATGTTTTTGTCACAGTTCGCAAAAAGGCAAAGTACTTCTGAAAATGCTTTTAAAAACACCATGGTTATTTTATGTTTTTTCATGGCTGTACGAAGTAGGGAGCGGTCCAAGCACTGCTCTTAATCGGGAAGAGATGCAGGGACGGCGAATGATGTTTAAGTCTGAGGGCACAAGATCTGAGGGGCATTTTCCAACTGTCGTAATTTAAAACATCAAAAATGCAAGGTATTTTGTTCCAAAATTCGGTAAAATAATACATTTGTATTAAGCCGGTATTAAATCTACAAAAATTGGTAAATTTATAGATCATATTAAGACTTGAAGTAGGAAGGATTTAGATTTGTAGATCATGATTAAATTAGCTAATTGTTATTGGTCATGAATCGGAATATATTTATTGTCCAAAATAATATGAAAAGCAAATAAGGGGCCCTTATAATTATTCAGGAGGCCATCATTTTTTTGGTGAAATAAATGAAACTCGGTATATCAGTATAAATTAGACCAGATTGCCTAAATTTACACCCAATCTTCACCGCGTGAGTGGACAGATAGAAGAAGTCCCCATTGTATGTTTTTTTCTTCTTTCTAAAACACAAATTAAAGAAGCTCCACGAGTAAAATTTAGTGTATTTTGCTTGATTCTTGTGGTATTTTCTTCCATCTGCCAATATTAAATGACACAGGGGCACCTTGTAAACTTTATTAAAACGATGGGAGTGGGCATGTCAGTTTATGTCATGACAATGGCCCGGCGGACTGCCGGATCCAAATATTAAGCCTTGCCAGGGGCTTTGCCAGGATGATATGTCAGGGGTGAGAGGGGAGGGGGCAAGCTAAACCAAACCAGGAATGATATGATAACGTGTTTTGTGAGCAGTCATGATACGATTAAATGGAACATATTGGGATGAGGGTGCATGGTCTTATAAGCGGGAAGTTCCTCCCTAAAAGGTTTTTTCTAGATAGGGAAATTTAGGAAATTATTAACAACAAAACGTTGATGGAAATGTTGATAAGATTATTTGAAATTTTAGTAAAATTTGGTAACGTTTTCCGATAATTTAAAGGAAAATTGCGCCAAAAATGAAAGAATATTTTCAAAAATTGAAGAAGATGAAAGAGAATGATTAAAATTTCCCAAAAATTGAAAGAGATATCCCAAACATTGAAGGCAATTTTACAAAAAATGAAGAAAACACACCTGAAATTTAAAAAAAATAGCTCCAAATTGAAGGAAATTTCCCGAAAATCAAAAAATTTGACCATTAATCAAGAAAATTGACCATTAATTAAAGAAAAATTGATGAAAAAATAAAATAACAGTAAAAAAGAGTATTATATAAAAATGAATTAAAGTCAAGGATGAGTTAATGGTAAACTGACATGTACATTGTATGAATGAGGAAAATGAGCAGAGTAAAAATAGAGATATTATTCAAAGATAGTTCTTAATTGAGGAGGTGTTTAAGTTTAAATGTGTTTTTTTTGCTCTTTAGATTTGAGCAGAAATAAGACCAGACTTTACTGCTTGTCAGAGCCGTTACACTGAATATATGCTTGGAATACAATTTTCAATCAACAAAGAACGCCGGATTGATTTTCCATTAAATACTCAAACATTTGTTAAGAAAGTGAGGGTTTTTCGTCGTTCACATCTAATTACTTTTCAAATGTTCTCCACGGATTCCTTGCTGTTACTGATTTCTTGAAATAATGTTACTAAGCATACAAATGACATTTTGTATTGAAGTGGCTGACAGATGTTTACAAAAAAAGATTACAAAAAAGATGGGTACATTTCGTTGACAGCGAGCTAAGTATAAGGTAGCATGCACTGTAGCGTTTGAAAGGATAAAATATAAGACTGTTCCCCAACCATTCCAACTTATTCGCTAGTTTGACCCCCCCCCTACTCCCCATGGTTAAACTTCCTATGGGGAAGCATATCCAGCCAAACAGCGATTTGCTCCACTTCCTATGTGAAGGGGCGTTCTTTCTATGTTAAGGGGTCTTGATTGGCGTGATATGTCATGTATCACTGGGGGCAAGGCCATTTTTGCCCCCATTTTTTTATTTGTTATCATATTTAGAATAAATGTTGGGAACATAGACTGATAGATCTGAAGATTGGTAGCAACGTTTAAGAAATTGTTCAAAACCAATGTAGGGGCAAAGGTCAAGGGAGTAAAGATTTTTAGGGTAAATTTAAAGAAAAATTTCCCGAAAACGAGGGAAATCTCCGAAAATGAAAGATATTTCCCAAAGAAACTACCCAAAAATTAAAGACAATTTACCCAAATTATGGAAATTTCTAAAATTGAAGCTGATTTAACTGAAAAATTGAAAACCAAATTAACTGACGAAAATTTAAGAAAACTTCGAAAATAAAATTGTTCCAAGAATTTAAGAAAACTCAAAAAATTGAAAAATGAAGAAAATTTTCCAAATATTAAAAATAAATTTCCAAAATTTGAAGACAATTTCCGCAAAATAAAGGGAATTTCACGAATATCCAAGCAAAGTTCACGAAAATGAAAACAATTCCGAATATCAAAGAAAAATTTAAAATTTGAAGGAAATTTTCCAAAAAAACTTTAAAGATGTTCTAAAAATGAGAAATAAATTTTTCAAAATTTGAAGACAATTTCACGAATATCCAAAATGAAAAGAAAAAATCCGAATATCAAAGAAAAATTTACAAAAATCTGCAAAATGAAGGAATTCAACAAAGATTTCTGACAAAAATTGAAAACAATTTTCCAAATATTAAAAATATCAAAGAAAAATTCCGCAAAATAAAGGGAATTTGAATATCCAAGCAAAGTTCACAAAAATGAAAACAAAAATCAAAGAAAAATTTACAAAAGGAAATTTTCAAAATGAAGGAAATTTCACAAAAATTCAAGCAAAGTTAACGTAAATGAAAGAAATTACAAGAAAATTTTCCGAAAATAAAGGAAATTTTCCAAAAATGTAAAAAAATGTAAAAAAATGAAGAAAACTTAAAAAAAATTAAAGGAAAGTTCACGAAAATAAAACCAATTTCAAGAAAATTGAGGCAAATTGAACAAAATTTGAAGAAAACTAAAAATTGAACTTGAAAAATGTCCCACAAGGCTGAGCGTTTTCGGCGTGATTTTGGTAGCAGAAAATTGCCTAAAATCGTGTCATTTCCACACTAAAGTTATTTAAGAGGAATATAGATTTCTCAACAAATTTTCAAATGTAGGATCCAATTGACTACAATATGTGTCTTTAGTTGGGTCCAATGATGATTTTAATTATTTGGATATGAAAATAAAGCTTTGAGAGAAAACATTTACAACATTTGTTTTGTAAATGATAGAAATTACAGAAGTTGAGAATAAAAAGTATATACAAATATATTCTCATGACAATATTTTCGCCCCCGTGAGTATGGGGGGGGGGGGGCAGTTGCCCCTGGTCTCATGCCACCACACACTGCTTGATACATTACTTTACTGACTTAGATTTCTTAAAAATAATTGTTCAAGTGTATGTCACAAGCTTTTAGAGGTCAGATAACCTTTTAACGTGGAGATAATTTGAGCAGTTTAGATAAGACTCACTATACAAAATTGGAGAAACTGCTCTTAAAAAGAAAGATAAATATCGTCTATTCCCGGTTCTGATACTCGTTGTGCTGTCTTGGTTGTGGACAACATATAACAATTGAAGAGCGGAGCCTCTTGGATCAAAATGTAGCTCTCTACACCTCTGAAGATCACTCATGATATCATCAATCGCATCTTTTTTTTTATCTCTTTTGTGTTCTGGACAATGAATGGCAATTTATAACTTTCTTTTATAATTACGTCTGCTTTACGGTTTTGATCATCTCAAAACAATGTTTTCACAGCAACAAACTGGTCCGCCCTTGAAGGATCAGTCATTTTCATCAGTTCAGTAAGGCCATACTTTCCCCGTCCAAGACATGTCCTTTTGCCATGTTCGCCATTAGCCTTTCAGACATAGAATCTCTGTAAATCTCTGGATGTGAAAATGGGAAGACCCAATTCCTGGATGGCGAACAAAAAAACCCACGAAATGACATTCTTGGAATGAACCACTGACTGCGCTTAATATTTCGTTTCTGCATGCTAAATGAAAATTAAAAACTTACACATTATATCTTCCTAAAAACTTTAGACTCAAGAAAGGTTTTACAGTTAAAAATGTAATCCCTACCACATGAATACACCATTGGCAATCTAAATACTTTACCTCCCTCCCTTCCCAACCCCGCCACCCCACCTACGACCTTAAAAAATGAAGGCGATGCTAGTCTCTGATGATTCAAACTATCAAGAATAGTCGCTGATGAAAATGTCATTCTCTATTTGCCGCAAAACGAGTGAGGAAGTTTATTAGTAAGCAGGTAAGATTCGACTGATTGCCAAATGACGTCCTGCCAGTATTTTCTCTTAAATCATATTATTCTTCTTTACTACGAAATCATCTAAAGACGTATTTAAGGGACCATTAACAAAAATGTTAAAGTTTCTTTCATTTGTTATCAATGGCTTTTAGCAGAAAGAACTGTAAGTTTTGCAATGGCTATAAAAGAAAACTCAAAGTAAACTTACAAATTAAGATGATTTGACGAATCCACATCAACCACCTCCTAACCTCTGGTTCCAACCAGTTGCGGTAAAGATCATTGGCATCCCTTGGTATTTCCCACAGATCATCAGCCGTTAGCTCATCTACCGCAGGTCCTCTACAGTCGTCCTCTTTAGGACGAACATCAACTTTGTTTGATGTTGACTGGCTTTGCAATGAGTTGGGCTGCTGATGAAGTTGGGATTGCAATTCAAGACCGGGTTGGTTTTGAGGGGTACAGTCTCCCTCTTTGTCTGATGGAGGTGACAGACAGCACAATTTGCTGAATGCATCAGAAAAGCAATTCAAAACAGCAAAGCGAAGCCTGTTTATCAAATAGAAATATTGAGATCAAGAATGATGTAAAAGTTCAAAGATCAATGGACGTGTATAGTAAAAGATGAATTTAACAGGTATAAAAAGTCTATTTATAAATCATGAAAGCAGCAGAAAGTGTCATCAAAATCGGTTAAGAATTGAACATTTTACAGCATTTTGAATTTGAAGACCTTAATGTATTAACTTATGCAAGTTTCATTTCAATTTTGTGACATCAAAAAGAAAACCTATAAATTTCTCTGTGTTATTGTATGTAAATCCATCATGAACGTTATTTGAATTGGAACAATTGGATGACCAGACGGTTTTAAATCGCTATTGTACCAAGAAGACAGTCAGATTATTTATAGTGACTGAAATTTAGGACATGAATTTAAATGATTTCATAAAGATTAAACTGTCTTATCTTTCATGAAGGATACAATCTTCCTATTTCGCGAACCATGCTTTTGACTATTATATGAATCAGAATTTTAAAGTTCTTTCTGGTAAATTTATAATCTCTATTACCTGTCCATTAAAATCAACAAACTTTGTGAGCGAAGATGATGAAGGTATATTAATGACTGTATACTTGTCCACACTTTTAAGTACAACAGTAAACGTGTAGCAAAAGGGAAAGAAAATAGTACCTAAACAAGCAATTTTGTGTTGTCATATTTTGATATAAACAATTATTGAAAAAAATAAAGCATATAGGCCTATATTCAGAATAAAAGAAGACTTTCCAAAGAATATTATCTTGAAAATAACCGCAATATTTCTGTAAAAATAGGTGGCGAAGGTAGCCCCTGACTCCCACCAAGATGCAAATCCTAAATCAAAGTGTTTTTTTATAATGCCCCAGGGCCTATACAGTTCCCTTATGAATCCAGAGAAGATCATGGTGTAATTAGGGGGTATACAATCATGCAGTGCGTATTTGTTATTAACCACTGATGTTTAGTTAGGCCTATCTTCTCAAGTCCAGTTTTATAAAGTCTCTATACGCCTAAATTAAGAGGTAAATTATCAAACGTTTTAACTGAAAATCAGAGGTAAAAATTTCCTGCTGCTATTCGGCTTGTTCTTCGGTCGCTCTCCTTGAGAAAAATGTTCCCATTGTACAAATAATATAATGCTTTATAAAGAATTTTCGAAAGCAATCTTAAATATGCGTCTTAAGATATGCACATGAAGATACAGTTCTGTCGATCTTTTGTAGCAACGCTGTAACCATCTCATGAGTAACGCAACACGCGCACGAACACGAAATAAAGCAAAATGAGGCGAGTGCAAAACCCTCATTGGTTGACAAAAAGGAACAAGAACGCAATGTTCTATTCGTCATAAACACAAGTTACGTCTTCAAGAAAATGCGCATTTTCACACGAACGTTAGTGCTTTTGCTACACGCACGATGTAGGTTTTCGAATTAAGGAATCAAGTAGATGGTGCCGAGGTCTCTACTGCTCATTCAAAACCGGCTATGACGTCACATGGGAGGCTGAGAGGCCCGAGGCGCAGCCGAGGGCCTCTGCCCCCCTGTGACGTCATAGCCGGTTTTGAATGAGCAGTAGAGACCAAGGCACCTTCTACTTGATTCCGATTCATAAATTCTGACATAAAATTAAAAAATAAGAGAAAAATGCAAACAAATTTGAATCATGTTGATAACAAGTTTATTCTCCTAACACATTAAAATAGATTCACTTAACCACAAGATGATAACACGAATATACGTGTACGTACGGTCGCGAGCAGCAAAAAAAAAAAAATAGGCTACTATTTTGTTTTGGCGTTCAAATATCCAATTTTCATTATAAACCAATAACTGCAGGGATAATGTATAAAACAAAAGTGTAAAATTGAGGTGTACGATCTGAAAGACACATTGAAAAGCAACAAGTGGAGATTCATTGTTGATCAACAATTTTAATTCTCCCAACTTGTTTATAGAATATCATGTGGAAGCTCAAGCCATGTCTCAATACTTCATTCGAACATGGGTAATTAACCAATCAGATGCAAGGATTTCCTTAAAATATTTATGAATTGAAGTTGTTGGCAAAGCAGTGAGCAGTTTTGGTACGCGCTGATTACTTGAACGTGCGTGGTGCACATAAACGTACAAAACACACGCATTTAAAATGCGCGTATTCTACTTATTATTTTACTTTACGTATCTTACATTCTATGAGCCCCGGGTCATCAGTGCAGGAAATTATCCAATCACTGATCAGGGAATACTAAACAAACCACAAGCGCGGGGAAAAATGCGCACTCGCCTCCGCTTCTTGGCATCGTTCATGTTACCAAGGAACACATCTAAAGGAAAACATTTATTTGTGGTTTGCTTGTGTTGAGGTATACCCTGTAACCCCCTCCCCTCCCTTGCAACACACACACACACACACAAGCACACACACACACGTTTTAGACATCGCTGCTTTTCTATGCATGTCTATATTGTATATTTCGATTTTGTGTTTTTTTCTCTACCCGTGTAAGTATTTTAGTTTTAATATCGATTCCACTCACCTAAAACCTTGAAACAACAACTTCTACATTAGACCTACGTCGAGAAAATAATAAAAACAAGTTTCGTACATTCTTCAGTACAAAACTACGAATAGTCGAAATCAAGATACAGGTCCTTGTTTTTGGCGTACTGTTCTTCTATGGCTACACAGAAGGCGTGGAAGACTTGATTGTGCACCATCGCCTCAAACCTTTTCTCCGGTGTCATTTGTGTGCCCTCTCCTTCTTCGTCTGGCATTTTTTCGTCGCCGTATGTGCCTTTTATCTGTTCACCGGCATTCTGTCTTGAATTGAGATGTCTTTTTATTCAGACGCTTCGACACAATCACAAATAATAGATCTATCTTAGCTCTTACAGCATTAAAACCCCTCTTATATAATCGTCGAGCTTCTTTGACGTGATGACCACAAAAGATAAGGGTTTTGATTAGATCAAGTCCTGTCGTCTGCAGGTACTGTGACAATGAAAACTAGTTTCGTACATTCTTCAGTACAAAACTACAAATAGTCTTTCGCTTTGTGCATGTCTTTTTAGAGAAGAAAATATCCGTCTGTTAGGCAAGAAAATATCAATGACGGAAAAATACTTATGCATTAATTTCCGTTTTTCAATTCCTTCTCTCGCCTCGGTCAAATGCATACGTTCTCATGAGGTCAATCAAGTTTTAAACACAACTGGAGAAAATTTCCACCAGCAATTGAAGAGGGGAGGGGGAGGAATGTTGACCAGCTGTTGACAAAACTTTATGTTATTGGATTTGGACGAATTGGAAATGGAAGTGGGAGGGACGAGCCCTCCCCGTAATCACCACCTGCAGTTCATACTTGCCCCGTGAAAACCATTACATTTCATTCGTTGACAAACTCGATATAAAAAAATAAAAAAAAACGTGGAATATGCCATCGCCAATTAACTTTTTCTTGTGAAAAGGCATCTCCAATTCATCATTTGTCCTACCTTAGAACCTCCCGAAGAAGGGCTAAAGCCAATCGTAGGCCATAAAATCGGGCCCAGCAGCCTTCCGAAGGGAGATCGAGGCAGGCCAGAGGCCGTCAAATTGGACTCAGGGGCCAGCCTCTGGGGCTGCAGCAGCCGGCCCAATGGCTGTCGGTAGCCAGAAGGCCTACGATTGGATCTATAGGTGTTCAGGGAATATGGATTTCTTGAGGAAAATTTATCAGCCAATGTAGAAGTACAGTTTAATTCAGAGCTAAATATACTAATGTAGGGCCCCTTACCATAAAGGGTCATTTTACCATCGCGGTGTTACGCACACGTCTTTAGTCTGGTAGTGGCTGATATCACGGGCGTCGTCTTTCAAGCCAGCAATTTATTTTCGTTATTAAACTGAATGGTCAAGCCTTTCAAGGAGTCATATAAGCGGATGGAAGTATGCGAAGGACAGGGAACGTCAGGCAAGCGACTACAGCTAATTGGAAATACGAGGTGCTAAGGCTAAAAGCCGCGCCTACACAAATGGTCTTTTGCATTTTTGATCATTCAAAGGATGCCTTGTATGTTAAAGTTGTTCAAGGGATGCTGATGGTGTATAATGATACATCCATGCCAGCACATTTCTGTTAGTGTATTTCCATGCCAAAGATCTGCTGGAAAAGCTAATCAGTTATACGAGACCATCTTAACAGCGTTTGTTTTCATGCGTGTCTTCAAGGAGACAACATCATTGTCACAGTACCTGCAGACGTCAGGACTTGATCTAATCAAAGCCCAATCTTTTGTGGTCGTCACGTCAAAGAAGCTCGACGATTATATAAGAGGAGTTTTGATGCTGTAAGGGCTAAGGCAGATATATGTATTGCGATTGCGTCGGAGCGACTGAATAATAAAGACATCCAAATTCAAGACAAAATGCCGGTGAACAGATAAAAGGCACATACGGCGACAAAAAAATGCCAGACAAAGAAGGAGAAATGACACCGGAGGAGAGGTTTGAGGCGATGGTGCACAATCAAGTCTTCGACACCTTCTGTGAAGCCATAGAAGAACAGTGCGCCAAAAACAAGGACCTGTATCTTGATTTCGATGATATGGCATTACTAGATTCACGGAACTTGGTGAATTTAGTCAGGAAGGTATCTAGATTTCAGCAATGGGCCATATAAATGAGTGTTTGTCTCACTTCAATGACCAGATCATTCAAGCAAGCCGCCAAGAAAAGCTTACGAATCATCGAGATGGAATAGGCTAAAGCATCGGCGACTTAATGACTATGAAATAATTCGAGCACAGAGACACGATATAAGGGAGTTTCACCCACCCACTGGGCCTACCAAGACTTACCTGCCCTACTGATTTGACACAATTTTAAGCAATGTTTTGCTACCAAAACCACCAAAAGCGCTTGGCTTTCCACGCTCTGGATTTTGACATGACTTTAAGCAATTTTCTGTTATCAAACTCATTAGAAACGCAGGACTTAGCAAGGCTTCAACTTTGGAATTGACACAACTTTGCTACCCAAAATTATGAAGAAACATAGGGCTTATTAGGGAGGGGGGGGAGGGGGCTTAGCGCCTGGATTTAACGCAATTTTCTGCTATCAAATTCACGTGAAATGTAAGGCTTCCGGGGGCTTCACCCCCTCAGCCCCTACCAAGACTTTGCCCATAGATTTGACACAATGTTAAGCAATGTTTTGCTACCAAAAATAACAAAACCACAGGACTTCCGACGTCTTACGTGGGTTTGATACTAGTTTAAACAATTTTCTGTTATTAAAATCACTGAGAACTGCACGGACTTCCAAAGCTTCGTCCCTGGACTCTAGAGCTCACCCATAAATTTGAAACATAAGTGAAACATGATCGACAGCGCTACTCCTGAAAACCGTATCGAAACAGCCTTTTGACGGTTTGCTGATTTATTTACATTCGCTTTTACCTTTTCAATCTAATTACTTTTCAAATTTACTTCTCACCGGCAGACCGGAAAGAAAGCATGACACAGGAAAAATCATTTTAATGGAGACCCTCCCCCCCTCCCCTTTTTTTTTTCCATGGAAGGTAAAGGAAGGTATTTAAGATAGGGCGCGATCAGTGAAGGGCATTATATTCAGGTATTGATCATACATGTCATATAAAATTGAAATACACTCATTAGGACTAACAGTGATTTGAATTGTCATTAAAATTAAGGCAAGGGAGTATCTGTTTTGAATTGGGAATGTATGTTAAATTTGCTGACATGATGTCCCAACGTAACGTAGGCGACAGAATAAGCACACAGCTCGAATCGCACGGAATGGGCAGTCCATGACCATGGGCTCGTTTAGATGTCCTTATTGTGATCAAGATGATGTAACACCAAAGCACTTCTGATTTTTCCGGAGATTTTATCGTTCATAGTTTTAAAACTTACTAAAGTTAAAACAACTTCATATACTGTAGCTGGTCGATATAACAGTTATAGACAGATAAGATATCATGGAATTACTGAACTCTCAAAATGTATGAAAGGCGACAGTGTAAACCCCGTGGGGCGCGATGATTTTTAAGTTGCAGGCACATAAGGGGCAGTTTTGTCTCATGGAGGAGGGGGTCAAGGCCTATAAACAGATAAATCGGATACATATGTGTTACTCTATATCATTTTCTGGGGTAGAGCGATCTCACGGAGCTTCCCGTGCCCCCTTTTAACACCGCCACTGCCCAAACTGCGTAAAATATAATAACAACTAAGCATCGAAATGGATGGAAATTTAACCACTAATTTACAGCATATGAATTTGTAGGTGTAATATGCGATTTGTACATTGGACATTATGTATTGCATAAACTGGTAAACAGATGATTCTTTTGTAAATCCACTGTGTTTTGATCATGATCAAACGACATTTAAAGAACCGTATATATTGTTGAATTGATGTTGCGGGAACATCAAATGTCTGGGTACAGGTAGGGACAACGTTTGACAACTTAAAGGGCCACTAGACCGAAATGTGAGGGCGTAGTTTTGGGGTATGGTTCCCCAATGCTTATCTAGCGCTCAAGAGTGCAACAATGAATATTCAAGTGACCTTCGCCCTCACGTCGTCTGTGTGCTATAGAGGCATGAAATTTATCGATCTGTTGTGGATGATATATCTGTGAAATTCGAAAAAACTAGCGTCATCACTATTCGGTCTAATGCTTCTTTAAGACCTGTGTGAACAAATATTTTGATCCAGCAATTTACGGCAGAATTCTATTATACAAATTTCAAAATTCAAGTTGGTAATGTCTGTCGTCAATCGTTGGTATTTTTAATTGTAGGGTTTTTTGAGGTATATATGTTGACAAATATTACTATTATCCTGGTAATCATGGTAGAAGAAGGATAATGCATGCGTGGGTTATAATTCATTCCCAAATGCCAGCGATATTCCTGTATATATGTATGTAACTCCCTGAGCTGGTGTTACAAAATCCAATTGGATTTGTGAGATTCGCCAATCCAAGTAGTATTCCTCTTCACGCAAGTTCTGTTTTTATATACTGGCAGGCCGCATTTGGCCCACGAGTCACATTTTTCATGGCCCTTATTTTTTCCCAAAACAAATTGGTTTCTGGCGGGTGGGCCAATCTGCATATTTTACACAACTAAACAAGATCAAAGGTGTACTTTGATCTGTTTAATAATTTGTTTTTTTATTCATGTCCGATTTGCAAGTAGACCTCACTCGGTTGTGCACATTATCTTCCAATGCATAGAAACACTGCAACCATGTTAATGAAGTTTATGCCATTTCTTAAACGTGTAGGAAATATAGAAACAAAGTTGTCCATTATCGTATCTTCCACGAAAACACTGAAACAATGTTTATAAAATTTAAGTTATTTCTTAAACTCGTAAGAAATATACAAACCGAGTTTACAAATTATCCGTTGCCGGATAATGACGGAAACGCTCAATACATGTTTAGGCAGTTTAAGTTAGTTCATAATGGTAAGTAAATCTACAAATGGAGTTTATGAGTTTTCCGTTATCGGATACTTCACGGAAATGTTCGTACCATGTTTATGAAATATAAGTTACTTCGTAAACATATAGTAAATCTACAAATGGAGTTTATGAACTTTCCGTTATCGGATACTTCACGGAAATGTTCGTATCATGTCTATGAAATATAAGTTACAATGGAAATATAGCTTAAATTTCTTGTGCACGTTTCCAGAATATACGCTCGCAGAAATTCCGCTTAAATATGCTGACAATGTTTAAGAAATTTAAGTAAATCCTGTGAACATGGTGTCCGAGAAGATATTTACGATGTTTCTGCCAACGGAAATTTAACGGATATTTCGTAAGATATCGTAAACGCATCGTGAAACTACTTACTATGTTTACAATCTTTCCAGTAAACATGAAACTTTCGTGAACATGGTATTTAAGTTGCAACCGTTCGCCAGAAACTTCAAGTAAGCATGCATCAGTTAATGTTTCAGGTACCAGAAACAGCTATTTTGGTGCTGTGAAATTGGTGAAATATTATGTGGATATCTTATTTCGTTTTGGAGTTATTATTTCAAAGAAGTTACCAGTGTGACCTCACAGTGTACAGTGTGATGTCATAAAGGCAGAGTCAAGTAGCCAAGGGAGGGAGGGGGAAGGGGTGGGGGGGGGACAGCGGCAATTGTCCCTTACCGATTTTTTTTTTAAATTCGGAACATTTGCACGATACAAAATTATCATGTTGGACTGTTTTAGTAACCCCTGATGAAAGCGAAGAGTCCAGTTGTTACCATCTATTTAGAGAGCAAATTTCCTGAAAATTCCCGAAGGTTTTCCTCCCAATATCCGTCATTTTCCCAACATTTCCGAAGTTTTTCCACAAAATATCTAACTCTCTCAATATTTTCGAAGGTTTTGCTCAAAATATTTGAAGTTTTTCCTCAAAATGACCGACTTTTCCATCAAAATTTCCAATAACATGGAAAGGGGGAGGGGGCATTTTTCAAATGATCGAGATATGGCATCACATGCACTTTTGCAATAACATGCTTTGCCCATCTGCTCATGCACCTTACACACTAAGTAAAAATATACCCCAAATATTGTCTTAAATCTGCCTTTATGACACCACATTGTACAGTTGTATACTGCGAGATCACTTTTCAACACTGCTCAGCTAATGAAATCTTTGAAATGTGCTAACTCCTAACAGAATAAGATATTTAAACGATTTTTACACCAATTTGTTTGTTTAACGATCCCCTAACATATATATGTAAATGAAAATTCACGGGAATATACCTTTAAAAATTGAAGTGTAGAAATCTCCAGACCAAGAGAGAGATTTCGCAAGGGAATCTAGTTATTTAATTGCTATTTTCTCGAATTCGAAATGGAAGTCTTTTCTGTGAACTAATGACTTTTTTGTACATTTTTGTATAATTTTTCACATATTTTTTGTTTGAAATGTGTGTAAACGTTTTTACAAGTTCGTCAATATAGTTAAAAGTATAGGCTGTTGCTAAATCCCAAGCGTTTTGGTCCATAAATCTCAAGAATTTCCAAGGCGTTTCGGTCCATAAATCTTAAGAATTTCCGAAGCGTGTCGGTCCAAGTATACCCTTAGCTAACCTAACCTAGCCTAAAGCTAACTCTAACCTATAAAAATTAACAATTAATTATTAATGATTACTAATTTGTTAATAACTATACATTTCTATGTTTTAACCTAATTGGACTAAAACACAACTGGATTAAAACGGTTGGGATTTAGCAACAGCCAGAAGTATATGCGACTCGTGGCACACCATGGGAACATGGCAGCAATCATTATATTAAAAATCCTTCATTTGAATCATTGAGTGATCATTTAAATCAAGGTTCCTCCTTCATGCTGTATCATTTCATCAGACAAGCAAAGGACGTACGATGGCAATTTTCACAAGGAAAACATTTCAAGGATGAGAATTGGACTACCCGTTTAAAATATTAGGCATGCTAAACTGGTGTTTTTGTCGGCAGAGGATCACATTCACAAGTAATACTAATATCAGTGAAAATTTGCTGTGCACTAGTATCTATTATAAAAAAATGCTCATGACAACAGCGGCACAACAATGCAGAACAATAAGCACTAAACATTTAAGTACAACAACTGGAACACTTACAGAAAGGGAAAATAGGATTATTGGAATACACAAAAATTGTTAACAAGAATACTCCTTTAATCAATTTAAATCTGTACCAACAAGAAACGTCTTTAACGATGACTTGAATGAATTAAAAGAAGGGCAAAGGTGCACCTGGAAGGCTCAGAGAGGAATATTCAAGTTAAGAATCCCAACTGGGATGAACTGGACTCCCAACTTGGGTTGAATACTCCCAACTGGGATAAATTGGTCCCAACTTGAATGAACTGGTTCCAACTCGAATTGAACAAATTCCCAACTGGGATGAATTAGTCCCAACTGGGATTGAACATATTCCCAACTTGGACCAGTTCATCCAAGTTGTGATTTCCGAAATTCCGGTCGTAAAAATTCCCAGTTGGGAAAATCCCAACTGGAATTTTCTCCTGGGCTGGTCCAGGTTGAAGCGTAAGAGCGTACGTTTATAAGAGTGTACGCTTACCCGTCCCCAATGTTCTATACAATTGTTTAAGTGTCATTTGAGCATACTTTACGTGGAAAATGCAAGACAAATTAGCTGTCGTAGATAGTGTCACAGACCAAAGAGAAGAATTATCAAAGGAATACGAAACAGGAGTGCAAACTTAGTTTTAATAGCATAAACATCTGCGGTTTGTAAATATATTATTCGCACGCACATGAAACTGCCAAGCTCAAAGTTCCTCAGGCTGCTCCCAGAGATATCTCATTGATCGTGGATAACTACTGTACACCCGCATGCTTTTTCGTGATAAACTTACGTCACCGAGATTTTCTCTTTCCACTTCATATTTAATGATTATCCTAAGGATGTTTTGCCCTCATTATAAATTTCAATTAATACTCAGCACGTTCCCAACTTCCTAATTCCAATCGTTCTTTCTTTACCAATTATTAGGGAAGTCGTAAATCAGGTTAGGCTCACCAAACGAAGGCTTCCACCTAAAGCAAGAAACAGCTAAACATGCGATTGTTTCTCCTTGTTTTAATTTCTGATTAATTTGTTCTCGAAATTGATTTAATGGCCTGATATCGTGTTAAAAAATGCACTACAATCCAACGTTTCTGATTGGTCTAAATATTTACATAACCACCAACAAGCCAATCAATTACCGTCGCGGAAGTGACGTTCTACTATGCAAAGAATTTATTGGTGACGGGTCAAGGGCGAAAGAATGGTAGCCTTCCTGGGTGGGGAGTAGTGATATACCACTATTTGCTAATTTTCCCATTTCTTTCACATACTAGATAAAAAATACATTATAAGTTACTACAGAAGTAACCCAAGCATCCACAAAATTCACAACCTATTATATCTTACTTTACCGCTCCTTTCTCCTGGGTATGAGATTGAGATTTCTCTGACCATTTCTTCCATTTCTTTCTGTCTCTTGCTACTACTGCAGCTTCTCCCCAGCTGTTCCATCCAAAACTGTTTCTCTCTTTTTCTGCCACTCTTCTCCATGTATTCTTAGGTTTTCCCTTCTTTCTTCTACCTTCTGGTATCCAGGTGATGAATATTCTGGCATAGCTTTCTTCGTCCTTTCTTAATACATGACCCAACCATCTCCATTTCTCTTAAATATCTCCTTGCTTATCTCCACTGTGCCTGTTCTTTCATATAGTTCTTCACTGGTGGCTTTCACTGGCCATTTAATTTTAAAAATCATTCTAAGTCATCTCTTTTGGAACACATCTAGTTTCTTCTCGTCAGCTTTTGTTAGCTTCTAGGTTTCACATCCATAGAGGAGTACTGAGATTTCATTTGATTGAAATAATATCAGTTTAGTTTTTATCCGGTAAATGTTTGATTTCCAAATATTGTCAAGCTGTCTGCAAGTTGCCTGTGCCAGCCCAATTTTATGTCTTCATCAGTGCCTCCTTCTTTAGACAGTGTTGCACCGAGATAGACAAAGCTATCAACATATTCAAGCTCTGCATTTGCAACTTTAATTGTTTCATCAGTTTTGTTGTTAATTGTTAATGCGCATGATCTTTGTCTTTGTTTCATTAATCTTCAAACCAACCGTTTTACTTGTTTTATGTAGTTTGCTTGTTTTGTCTTGGAGTTGTTTTTTGGTGCTAGAAATGGATGCAATGTCATCAGCATAGTCAAGATCGTCTAGGTCTGTAAAAAAGTTCCACCGGAGTACATTCCTTCTGCCTTGTGTACTGGTTCTCAACACCACGTCAATAGTAAGAACAAAGAGGAAACCAGACATTACACATCCTTATTTTACCCCATTACCAGTCAGATAGTTTTCCATCACTTAACACTGCACATTTGCTGTATAATATTTGAGTATTTCATGGGTATCCCATAATAAGCCATAATCTTCTGCTTAGACTGTCGAAGTCCTTTTGGAAGTCAATGAAGTTGAGGTGTACTGTGGCTTTACATTCCAAGCATTCTTCTATCTTATTTCTAGGAATGAATATTTGTTCAGTAGTTCCCCTGCCACTCCTAAGGCCAGCTTGCTCATACCGAAGTTTGGTATCTATTGCGCAACGTATAGCCTGTCAATAAATATCCTTCCAAATATCTGACTTGCTGTTGGTATTAAGGATATACCTCTGTAATTGTCACAAATTGTCAGGTCACCTTTCTTTGGTATAATAGTTACAATGTTTTTTCCATGCATCTGGCACTTCTTCTGTATCTAAAATTTGGTTGAATAATGTATTTAAGGTCTCCTCCGTCAAATCCATACTACTTTTCCATATTTCAATGCTTATTTCATCCACTCCTGGTGGTTTTCCATTTTTCATCTTTGACACAGCATTCTTTATTTCTTCGGCTTGGATCTCACCCATCTCGACATTAATGTCATCTTCGTTTGCCTCTATACCTTGGTTGGTTGCCTCTGGTATAGGTTGGTTTAAAATTGATTCGAAGTGTTTTTTCCATCTTTCTCTCATCTCATCTTCTCAAGTAATAAGCTCTCCATTTCCATTCCTTACTCCTACATTCTTGTGTCTTCCTTTATAACATATCTTCTTTGTAATTTGTATAGACTCATGTCTCCACGTGATGCTGCATCTTCTGCTTCTTTCGCCATATTATCTACTATCTCTCTTTGATCTGATCGGACTCTTTTCTGTACTTCTCTGTCTTTCTTCTCGTATTGTTATTTTTAGCTGTCTTATTCTTTTAAATTTTGCTTCATCTATTTGACATTTGAGATTTCCCCCGTCTTCAATAGCTCTCCATGCATGAGTTAGCCGAAATCCATGGTTTACTTAGGCCTTTCCTTTTCCCTAATACTTTCTTTGCAGTATTGATATGTGCTGTTTCAATGCTTATCAACTTTTCGTTAATACTATCATTCCAGTCTCTCCTCATATTCTTGTTCAGTTCTTTGTTGTAGTCTACGTCTTACTTCTGCATATTTTAGTCTGTTTGACTCAAAAATGGGTCTTGATGTATGGCTGTTTTTCTTCTCACCTCTCAGATTAACTCTGATATTTTTAATTAGCAGATTGTGGTCACTGTGTATATCGGCTCCTATTTTGGTTCTTACATCTAACTGTCTAACAAAGACCATCTATGTTTCCAAGATATTGTGGAATGGTCAATTTTATATAATAATTATTAAAATAGTCTTTTCTATTACAAATTATATTAAACATGCCCTTAAAGCCACATAAGATTCTCCATAAAATCGTATGTTTCGTTTAAGTAAATGTATTATTGTAAGTTCATTATTATTACGTTTGATATCTTTTACCGTACCTCTCTATCATATTACTGTGCATTACTATTAAAATTGTAATCTTTTTGTTATATGTAATACATGGAACAAGGGCATAGGTTACAAAATAAAGTTTACTTTAAATTGAAAAACACGTTCCATCAAATTTTATGCAAATGTTGATCAAATTTTAATTTGGCACAAATTATTAATTTTTATCTTCGAAAATGTAATAACTTTAATGCCAATTTTGCTTGGACTAATTTGATCAACATTAAAACCTTCAAGGTTGGTACCCCTATGACTCGTTTACACCTATTAAATGCTTGCTTACTGTTGATGGCGGGCGTTGTTCCAGAATCGTAATTGCTTTCTTCTGTCCTGCATAGCCCTCTGTATTCTTGGAGTCTAACGATTCTAGGAATACGAGCTGTAGAAGATGTGGCCTCCCGGGTCTTCTTGTTCCATGCTTTGGCGTGCAGTGGATTAGTTCTGATACTGGCTCATTCTGACTCCTTTAGCATTGACCTGCAAAGCGAACCCTATACACTCTCTGAAATTATCAATTGAAAAGCTTTTATAGGTCTCATTGTAACTCTCTGTTACTGATGTGATGTGAGTGTATATTGAATAATACTCTTAGCAGCCTGGTGTAGCAGTCATCAATTTGTTTCTCCAATATAAATTGTAATGATAATTTCAAAGCTTCACAACCATAAAGAAGGGCTGAATCCACTGTTAATAGGAAGAGTCGCTTTTTAAGACCCTTTGGCAGTGGTGACTTCCATATCATTGTCAGCTTGTTACATGCTCTCCATAAGTGCTGTGGCATTCTCGGGCCTTGATGTGCTCCCATAAGATCTCACAAGTACTTGAAATCTTTGACCTCCTCCAATCTTAATCCGGCAGTGGCCTATTTGTTACCGGCAGTGGTCCATTTGTTATAGCTAGTTCCTCTTGGTCGAAATCCATGAACAATTGGCCTTTTCTGTGTTTATTTCGAGCCCCACTTTCCCTCCTGCCAATTCTACTCCTTGTAGTAGTTCCTGAGCCTGCTCTATTTCTTCTGACAACGTGTGGGTGGCTTCATTAACCTATTAGTAAACTGTATCTCCAACGCTTAATTACCATGATTACACAGAAGAAAAAAAAGCTGACCTAAATTCCTCAAACGTTTACAAGATGCCTTCTATGAAATATAGATCAATGATTTCTCTTCTGGTTCCGTTTCATTTATTATATGGATATCATATTATAAAACATCCTTATAAACAAAGGAGCTGGTACACATGCAACGCAGTATATACATACAGTATCATATGACAACCACTTGAAAGAATCTTAAACTTTTAATATATTAAAATCATTTAATTATAATTTACAAATAGAAAATTGACTCAAGTGTTTGTTAAAAACGAAATCCTATATGATCAAAACATCCTTGATCAAACGATCTTTGCTATTAAAGATATCTTAAGAATTCAATCTTCTCTCGTAAAAAGGATACAAATCCTTCAGTACTATTTCTATTTCATATTCTCTTTCTCTTGATATGGATGTTATAATATGATGGACAAGGACGTTAATTTATTTTCAATTAGCTAGTGAATGATTGAAGGGAGAACATGGCATGTTTGTGTTCTTATTATGGACGATGAGAAGGGAGCTCGAGAAACGTCTTGATGGTACTACACTAAACTAATTTTACATAACCAAATAACTTCTGAACTCGTCAACTTGTTAAGATTTATGGCGGTCAGGCACACTATGAAAATGTAATTTTTCCATTTTTCAATAAAGTTTTGTCATTTCAAGTGGTCAGTTTCTCCTGTTAACCTACACAGGGCGTCTGGTGCACATTTCTTAGGCTTCGTGCTCCTAGCTGCCTAGTGATCTCCCTGGTAATCCCAGATATCTCCTTGTTGGCCCCAGGAATGATGATCTCCCTGGTGGTTATACTTTTGCATGCGTTGTAGGCATTGCTGTTATTCCTTTCAATGAATATTGCAGTTTGAATAATCGACCTAATATACCCACTCAACCCCCTTTTCCGAATTGATAACGTTAGTTCCTAATGAATTTGTACAAAATCAAACACAAATTATGTGCACATATCAGCATGTGTTTACGTGAATTTGCAAACTAACTGGAACTGCTATAAATTAACCACGCATAGGTGGGATTCGAGGGGACAAAGAGGCACCCCCACCCCACCCAACCTTATTCCGAAATGTTATCTTTTTATGGTGATTTTGGGAATCTTAGCGTGATTCCCCTCACTTTGGACTTTGCCCACACCCCCTCCCCCTCCTAATTGCAGTAGGCAAATCCCGTCCATGGCACCACAACGAAACTTTCAAACAGATCGAGTAGTAGGACCACATCATGCCACGTAAAGATTTGATAATTTCAGCCCCAGGCGCCGTGTTTAACAAATCTACATTCATGTCAAATCTTATAATACATGTTATCTATTTTAATGTCAATTATGGCACAAGGATTTCAATATAGGGGTGTGGGCGGTGTCACACGTCGCCAATTTTGACAAGTCTAAAAATTGGTCAAGTCAGCAAAAGTTCGCGAAGCACAAAAGACGATGACCTTTTCATACGATATAAACTATATCTTGCTTTAGGCCTATTCCCAATTTACATTCAATTTTGGGTGGAGTTTTTCTTTAGACCTTTTAAATATACAAGCTTACTATGATGAATGACTTGTAGCCATTTTTGTGTTTCATTTAAAACAATCTAGAGCAAGTTTTACAGTCTGAGGGCATGACAAATTTGCCCAATTCATAAGATAGTAGCCTACATCGTGATTTGGAAAAATTAACTCATCTGTTTCCTGTAAAAACGACTCTAACAACGTCATAAGACAACATGATAAAACAAGGTAATATTTCATACATTGAACACTTACTTATGAAAGGAAGAAAAGATAAGAGATACAAAAAATCAAATGGATTTTGTTATGAAGGGAAAGTGCATTAAGCCTAGAACAGTCATACAAATGTCATTTACCCATATAATAAATTATGTGCCATCATCATTACCATCACCACCACCACCACCACCACCATCATCCATACGCCTATGGTCACCCTAAATACAACGTCGGTTCCGACATCCATACACTGGAATCTTTTGGGCCTTCATATCTATTTACTTTTCCACTGAATTTAATTTCAAACTCTTTAACGTGTAAAAGTGCAAGCGACTCCAAATTTCTTTAGTGGAGCATCTGTGATTTGGGGCCCATCATAGAAATTATTCAAAACAATTCCCCTTATCTAATCTTTTTATTGAGCTTTAGAAAGTACACAAATCGTAATTTTACAACTTTTACGCGCGTGCCACGTTTTCACCTAAAACAGCTATCCTATACGTTGGATTTGTACTACTGATATAGCTTTTACTTTTTCCTACCCATTTCCCCGTTTTTATTTTGTAAGTACATTTTTGAATATGACATTTGCTTTGTGCAAACTATTCAAAGTTCAATACTGAAGTGTCTTTGCTTTAAGGATCGGAAAATACCCGTGTCAGTCAGTGGAATATAGCCAGAGGGGATCAGGGGGCAGATACGTATTCTTCTCCCCAATTCCCAGTGGTATATTAAAAAATGATTATTCGTATATAGGTAGGAAGCCCCATGGTTCATACCTCATAACAATATATACAACATTCTAATTTGGTTCTATACCTGCAAAGTAACAGCCTCATGTAAAATAATTATTTCAATTAAGCGTTCTTCGGTCATAAAATGGTGCGGTACTGCATTCAACATTGCAATCGACATGAGGGGAGGGTCAGAGGCGTAGGATGCAGAGGGAGAATGGGGAAAACGTTATCCTGTGAGTTTTCGCTTTCCCAGTTGGATTCTTTCTTGCAAGTTGGGATGTAAACTAAGATATGATTGAAACATTATTTCAAATTTTGGTAAAATTTAAGGCAATTTTGGTAAAATTATTAAAATTTCCCAAAATTTGGCAACATTTTTGGAAATTTCCTACAAGAACATTTCCAGAAAATGAAAGAAAGTTCTCAAAAACGAAACAAATTCCCGAAAACTGAACGAGATTTCCCTAAAATTAAAGGAGATTTTCCGTAAAATGAATGAGATTTCCTGATCAACTAACTAATTAGCAGCAACATTTGATGGAAACTTATATATAATATATATATATATATATATATATATATATATATATATATATATATATATATATATATATATATATATATATATATATATATATATATATATATATATATATAAATATATATATATATATATATATATATATATATATATATATATATATATATATATATATATATATATATATAAATATATATATATATATATATATATATATAAATATATATATATATATATATATATATATATATATATATATATATATAAATATATATATATATATATATATATATATATATATGTATATATATATATATATATATATATATATATATATATATATATATATATATATATATATATATATATATATATATATATATATATATATATATATATATATATATATATATGCATATATATATATATATATATATATATATATATATATATATATATATATACATATGTATATATACATATATATATATATATATATATATATATATATATATATATATATATATATATATATATATATATATATATATATATATATATATATATATATATATATATATATAAATATATATACATATATATATATATATATATATATATATATATATATATATATAAATATATATATATATATATATATATATATATAAATATATATATATATATATATATATATATATAATATATATATATATATATATATATATATATGTATATATATATATATATATATATATATATATATATATATATATATATATATATATTTATGTATATATATATATATATATATATATATATATATATATATATATATATATATATATATATATATCTATATATATATATATATATATATATATATATATATATATATATATATATATATACATATGTATATATATATATATATATATATATATATATATATATATATATATATATATATATATATATACATATATATATATATATATATATATATATATATATATATATATATAATACAGAGTGAGAGAAAGAGAATGAGATATATTATATATATATATATATATATATATATATATATATATATATATATATATATATATATATATATATATATATATATATATATATATATATATATATATATAGATATATATATATATATATATATATATATAGATACATATAGAGAGAAAGAGGGATTGCCCCCACCCCCGCCCCGAAACAATGTAATCCAGACTACGCCACTACTATTGCCAGTGCCTTGGAGTGGCATTTTCATCCTCATAAATTTTCTTAATTCTATATATCTTTTTAATTTTTTGTATTTCTGTGTTTTAGAGTGATTTTGTTATTCTCTTTCCCCTCCCTACAAACTTAGGCAAAAAATCCAAAAATCCCACTCACGCTTGCCACTTACTATTTGAAGAACGAGTATGAATTTGAGTTATTTCGCCTCTAATTTCATTCATTTTATGCAAGCAAAACAACAATGAAATTCCTCGTGAGGCATTCAAATAAGTCTTACTTGCTTTTCACATTGTTTGAGACAAGTATTCCAAATGATCTAAAAGATGTTAACTTATCTTTCCGATTTCCAGATTTATAATCTAAAGATTTTTTTAATCTAAGTACTAAATCCAAATCTAAATCTAAATCCAAATCTAAAACTGTCAGCTGTTTTCGTGGCTGAAAGGCCGTGTTTTCCCAATAATTTTCGGATCGACATGAAGTTTAAAAAATTTCCGGTGAGGGAGTAGGATGCCCCTAAAGCTATTCTGCTGTAATTCGTATATGCTTTTAAAATAATGCAATCATAAATTTCCGTAAGTGGGTACCCTCAGGATACTGTTTACAGGATCGTCATGACATGATGTTGGGAGATCAGTGGCCAGGGTTGTAGATGCATGCAAGTAACCGATGAGTTTTATGGACCAATGCTAAACAACCACGCACTCAAGTTTGCAAATTACGATTGACAGAGCAATTAAATATTGAGAGTTTGAGACAATTAACTATATCTGTTCTTGAATAATCAGAATGAACTGTAGGATGTCCCCCGGAAATTTCTTTAATGATTTTTTTGTTGTAGTAATAGTGAAAAAGAAATTGGATTGATTATTTTTCCACCTGGCCTTTTCTCATGTATTTTATTCTGCTTCGTAGACAATGAATGGAAAGAAATTAAAGATACAAAGAAATCGAATCAAAAAAATATCATCAATCGAATTATCACTCAGGCCTAATGAAAACAATCGGAACTATGAATAGCCCCCCTTGGTTGGGTATAGCGCGTACGGTTCCCATGTGCCATTTCTAAGTTGGCACTTCACTGACTGTTGTTATAAGAACAAAACTTAATTGCGAGGGTAAGTAGTAATTTGAAAACTAGGTTTGTATGTTACCAGGAATATGACACCCCCATAGATATACATATATATATATATATATATATATATATATATATATATATATATATATATATATATATATATATATATATATATATATATATATATATATATATATATATATATATATATATATATATATATATATATATATATATATATATATATATATATATATATATATATATATATATATATATATATATATATATATATATATATACATATATATATATATATATATATATATATATATATATATATATATATATATATATATATATATATATATATATATATATATATGTATATATATATATAAATATTTATATATATATATAAATATTTATATATATATATATATATATTTATGTATATACATACATATATATATATATATATATATATATATATAACAATAATAATAATAGTAATAGTAATATTAATATTAATGTAATAATATATAATAGTAACAATAATAATAGTAATAATGATAATAATAATGATAATAATGATAATAGTAAGTAAATAATAATAATAATAATGATAATAATAATAATAACCATATCAATAACCATATTAATAACAACAATAAATACTACTATTAGTAGTAGTAGCAGTATCAGTAGCAGCAGCAGCAGCAGCAGCAGCAGCAGCAGCAGCAGTAGTAGTAGTAGTAGTAGATTACTCTAATAATAAATAATATCAATACAAAAGTAAGTCTTAATAACTCAAGATGAGGTTGACCAATTAGCATGAAATTTAGACAAAATTTAGATTGCCAAAAACTAAACACATTTTTTTTTTTGGCTTAGCGGTAGACCGCACGGTTAGACTTTGATGCAGTCATTAACATTTGGCCAAAATTCAGCATGAAGTAATTGTAAATTCAGCATGATGTAATTGGAAAGTGGAGGAGGAATTTTAAATATAAACCTAATTCTCGGGAAAATAATGATATTATCTGTATTTTTAGTCAATGTTTTGACATTTTTAATGCTTAGACTAGACGTTATTAACAAAAAACCTTACTGGAATTTTTATAATTTGTATTTTAACACAGATAATTTAACAGTAAAAGTCTTACATACTTACAGAATACACTGGAATTCAACTACAAATTTGTCCTTACCTCTGCAAATCATTTGATTGTTATAATATTCTTTTTTAGGACTTTTGATTGACCAATTTTGAAAAATACAAACCCAGTCTTGAAGTGACTGCAGCAAACTCTAACACAAATGAAAGGGAAATGGATTTTATTTTTATAAGCCATCCTCCCCATTCATAAACCTGGCATTGTCCGTACCTTACCTAATATTCTGTTATCATTTCTTTCTCTTGCTTTCTTCTATTCCATAATAGTTGTTATAAATATTTGCAGAGAGTGATAAGCAAGCAATGGTTTGAGAAAATAGAGAAAAACGATATTGTGTTATAGTGGAAGTTTACTCAGAGGGAGTAAGTATACACAATAAAATGGCTGTAAAGCGTAGAACAGTTTTGATGACGAACCATACCCTAACACCATAGTTACCACAATGTTCTTATCATATGTTGTAACATTAGGCTGCCTGCTGTCGGGAGACCGTCTGGCTGGATGGGTCGATCAGACCGGTCTACGTCTTGTCAAGTTGAATTTAACGCCGTCTATCGTACGCGTTAGATCTAACGTAAGTGTTCAATCAATTACTGTACACGTTAACTAGTCTATAGGCCTATTTTTGTTTTTTGAGGTCACGCATGCATGAGGATTGAAATTTGGCGAACATCGGCCATCATATATGTGCCGTGAACCGCTTCATTCGTTACATACAATGTGACTAACGAGTAAAGTTAAGCCTAACGTTAAGGTCTATTAAGCGTAACGTTACACCTTGGACCAAAGTACGTCAGCCTTAAGGTACCGTACTAGGCCTAGGCCTATCGATATTATTTACGCACAAACCCGTATTGAACTTCCTCCGAAAATCGCTCGTCGTAGTTTTCAAAGGTAAATTAGGCTGGGTCTGTGTAAATTGAAAGCTTGACCATTCCTTACATGATGCCTGCAGAATTTACGGTGGATTTTGAGCCATTGGTAGGCGTAAAACTTAAATTCTATCATTACTAAGGTCCAGCTATTCATTTCTAGCTACCTGATTGGCTGACAAGCCTCATTTCTATAATCATACTGTCCGATTATTACTCAACAAACGGACAGTAAGCTAAAAAAATGACCAATGACAGTACTCCCAGTCAATAACTGGGCAGTTGCATATTCATTAGATTGACAGTTTCTAATGTCGGAACGGGTATTAAACTCCTGCAACCACTGATTAATCCTTAAATAATAATTCTACGCACATAAATAAATTATGCCGGAAATACTCAATTTCAGTTTCAGCAGGAACAAACTTCTTGCTGACAAGCTGATTATGCCAGATTTAAATTGAGCAACAACATAATCCAATGTGCACAGCTTAAAATATAATGCAATAAATAAAAATAGATAAAAAAGCAAAGTGTAAAAACTTGAAAGTTAGGCCTACAAGTTTATACTAATACAAGTTCAGGAGGGCGTAATTGTTTAGTACTTGCACCACACAGTATATTAATATATATATATATATATATATATATATATATATATATATATATATATATATATATATATATATATATATATATATATATATATATATATATATATATATATATATATATATATATATATATATATATATATATATATATATATATATATATATATATATATATATATTTTATATATATATATATATATATATATATATATATATATATATATATATATATATATATATATATATATATATATATATATATATATATATATATTTATATATATATATATATATATATATATACATATATATATATATATATACATATATATATATATATACATATATATATATATATATATATATATATATATATATATATATATATATATATATATATATATATATATATATATATATATATATATATATATATATATATATATATATATATGTAAACAGAATACACAGATGCAGTACCGTTCTTCAACTGTTACAAACAATAAACAAAAATGTTCACAACAACTTACTTTTTAGTAAAAAAAACCACATGCATGTATATAAGTAGTGCCACTAAAACTTTTTCAACAGAAATGAGAAATCAATCAAAGACTCAATTGGAAAAATGAAAACACATATACATAAAAAGGAACAGTTTTCACAACCACTCAGATTGCCTATTTAAGTCCTTAAGCTAAGGACTAAACTAGTAGATAAATAATCTGCAGTCTAGATATCTTGGTCTTAAGTATTTCCTCATTGACTAATGCGGTTTTTTATAAGGCAATTTAAAAAAATACTGCATACCAAGACGGCAACATACTAGGTTGATATTCAAAAAACCCTGATTGTTAATTTTATACTGTAAATATAGAACCTAGATCCATGGTTGATTTGTAACTATGGACACGCTATTCTCATTTTCACAACAGACCTTGCACACACTTCAACCAAAACAAATGATAAAAAATCACTGGTCTTTCACTATACAACACCACATTTCAAATATGCTTATGATTAAGTATTATTTGGATTCAACGCTGTACAGATTAAAAGAAATAAAATGACACAACAGCTACGCCCTGGGCTAGGTCAGAGTAAATGAGACGGATGTAAAATAAATCTTATCCCATAACTACTACACTAACTTATTCTTTATCGCGATACAAATCCACGTAAGATTTTTTGCTAATCTCTGTAATGGTGGCCATTTTCAACTTCAAAACACACGCTAATTGCCACCAGACCCATACAAATGTATCACTGGTTGAAAGCTTATTGTGTCGTTTAATGAATTATCGATCAATTTTACTTTAAATTGAAGTAAGCCAGTCAGGAGCTCGACATGAATTTGGCCCAAAATTTAAACCACTATTTTAGTACACAAATCCAAATGACAATTACGCAAAATTGAAAGTCCAAAATCATATATATTTTTTGTATCAATGGAAAGAAAAATCAGCGAAGTCCTACCTAGCTTACAAACTTTACTGCTACATTGTTTGGTGACACTCCACGTGATAGAAAATTGTCTCTTTCAGTAGCCGGTTTCGCGAAAACTGCGAAATTCTGAAAGTGGGCGGAGTCATGTGCGAAGTGGACGACGTCAAACCAATGAGTGTTAGTGATGTTTACGGCAAGAGTCTTAATTGACCTCTTGACCTGCATTGCGCAATACATATTATCGTTACCGTGAACTTGCTTATTGTGTTCAATTTGCTGACGTGATGTGACACCATTAGGACTACTACCGGTAAAGCAGTCGTCACAGCCGCAGATAGCGGGGGCAAGAGTGGTGATCGCTCAAGATGAAAGATGAAAAGTATCATTTCGTTCCCCATGTTACCCCATGCAGCAAAAAATTAGAAGAAAGAAATTAAGACAGGTCTAAGAACGGGACCATGTAAAATTGCAATGATTTCGATTTAAAATGACGGGTTGGAGAGGCGGTTGGCAAAAGGCTGACATTTTGAATAATCTATATATTTGGCCCCGTTCCATAATTCTTAACTTTAGTTTGGTTGCAAAAATTGCAATTATTTCGATATAAAATAATGGGGCGGAGGAAGGTTAAGGAAAAGAGGGGGGGGGGGAAAGGGGGGGGGGAGAACAAGTATTATTAGTCTGAATCTAAGATTTCATTTGACCCTAAAATCGTAGCTCTTCCGGGGCGTTGCTCCTAGGCCCCAATTAGGTATTTTCAATCCACAACATATTTTCTTTAATTTCTTCTGAATCTAATAGTCTATTCCGCCTTAGAAAATGATTTTTTTGCAAATTTTGACGGAATACAATCGTAGCGCCATGTTCTAGCCACACAAGGTAAGAATATTAAAAAATTAATTTAGATTTATCGAATTTTATGTTTACCCATCCCATATGCTCCGTACTCAATCCTGCCTTCCCATGAAATACATCTTTTTTTTCATTTCATCGCTATATCTTTTTCCAGGGAACAAATTCAATTATTTTCTGATTCAATGGTTTCCCTTATTTAGACATGCTCTACCGAAGTGATTCTATAGAGGGATTCAATCACATTCCTTCCGGAAAATATTATTCAATTTTGAGAAAACTACCTTCATTCCCGTGCAATTTTCTTCCCTTTGGGGCAATTTTTGGAAAATTTCCTTCTAACTTGGGGGATATGGTCAAATTTCATCAATTATCTGGAAATGTTGCCAAATATTACTGAAATTGCCACTGATTTTACCAAATATTCCTTCAATCTTATGTTAAGAAGTCCCAATCGAAAAAAAAAGCATCCGGCGGGGAATGTGAAATCCTTTCATTTGTTCATAGAGTACTTTCAAATTTCCTCCTGCTCCCCATTTCCTAAAAGTCTGCACCCTCATGACCGTGTGAGGTAGGGGACTGAGGGGAGGCAGCCCCCTGTAGGCTCGACTCGGCTATATGTGGGTCATGCATACCCTCCCGACTCGGCATGTTTGTTTATTTGATGAGGACTTAACGGCACCACGACAACGAGGGTCAAATTATGCCTGAAAGGTTAGATCATTCAAGAGGTAGGAAGGAAAGAAAACGGGGGAAGAATGAGAAAAATACAATAACTAAAAGTCAGAAAGCTGGGATCGAGAGGAGGTGCATGGGTGAAAAAAAAAGTAGAGAGAGGAAGGGGGAGGGGTGGGTGGGAGGCAGGAAAAATATGGTTGTAGATGGAAGCATGATAAAGGAAGGAGATCATTTTATCCGTAGAATTGTTCTGGAAGAACTCCGCAGCTTAGTTGTGGGAAGCGAGGGAAGCTCTAGGAAGGTTGTACAGGGGGAAATCAAGGAGAACGTGATGGGACTGTGGGGGTGCAATGACAATTGTTGCAGAGGGGTGGGGGGAGCCAATAAGGAGGTGCGAGTGAGTGAGGTGGTTGTGACCTATTCTAAGACGGGTAAAATGAATGTTTTCGACACGAGAGAAGTTGTTGATTGTGGGTTTGATCGGAATGGTGGGCTTGATGATGTGGAGTTTGTTATCAATTTGGAAGTCCCATGAGGTTTGCCAGCGGTCATGAACAAGGGAAGCGATAAGCGGTTTGATGTCAGAGAGTGTTTTTGGAAATGGGGTAAGTGGAGGTTGAGGGCAAGTTTTGCGGCTGCATCAGCCTGTCATTTGAGTACCCCCACCCCAACCCCAATCTGAAACATCTGACGCCATTGCATATGCAAGCAAATGTTCCTGGATAGGCAAGCTGTATTTTGAAGAAATTACCTCAGATATTGCAGGAGAGCAAACATTCTGATCCCAGAGTGACTCTTGTCTTGTAGTGTTACACTCCTCTTGGCTCAAATAAGAGCCTCCACACCATCCACAACCAATCAGGTCATGAGTGACCACACGCTGAACATTCTTAGCGGCCGCATCAGCCATGTCAGCCCTATCATTGCCAGGGATTTCCAGCATGGCTGGGTATCCAGAAGAAAAGAAAACTTTTCCTGCACAGGGTGGGCGAAAGGAGTTTCCGGAGGAGGAGGTGGGATGTGAAGTTATCTTATTTAGGATTGAGTGAAGAAGTAAGGACAGCCTTGGAGTCGGAGAAGATGGCAAAGTAGCTGAGCGGAGAGTACTCAATAACGTTGAGGGCAAGGAGGATGGACTTTGCCTCGGCTGAAAAGATGGACGAGTAGTCGGGAAGTCTGCTACTGAGGGTGAAGTCTTGGATGACAGCAGCAGCAGCTGTCTTGTCGCCTTCCTTGGAGCCATCAGTATAGATGGAGGTGTAGTTTGAGAGTTGGTCTTTGATTTGGTTGTGGAGATTGGTGACGAGGTTAGGGTGGGTTTGGGTTTTGTGATGAGTGTAGAGGCCCAGGTGGATAGTAGGGAGGAGGTGGCCCAAGGAGGAAAAGTGGGCTAGGAGAAGGTGCCAAGAGTGGCGGGGTTGATGCCAAGATGGAGGAGGTCTGATTTAATGCGTAAGCTAAAGGGAGGGGATAGGGTTTTAGTCCTATCAAAGAGGGTGGGGAAATTGGAGTACCCAATGGGGTTGTAAACAGGGTTATGGGTGTTGGTGAGGACTCTAAAAGCATAGGAGAGGCTAAGCTTTCTTCACCTTAGCAAAAAGGTGGGTTTGGCTGGTGATTGGCTGGTGATTGTCCTGTAGGCACCCAGACAAAGCCTGAGTGCTTTATTTTGAATGGTGTTGATGTGGTTGAGGTATGAGTTGTGAGCGACACAGTAGACGATATTGCCGTAGTCAAGCTTGGCACGAATGGTGAACCTAAAGAGTTTGAGGAGAGCATGGCGGTTCGCACCCCAAGTGGTGTTGGCTACGAGGCGGAGAATGTTGAATGTTGAGGGATCTATCATTTCTGTTTCAGGTTGGTGATGTGTTGCTTGTTGGAGAGCTTGGAGTCTCGAGTTAAACCCAGGAACTTAGTGTATTCAACTTTAGGGATGCGATTGCCATTGAGCACGAGGTTTGGGTTGGGGTGCAGATTGTTGAAATGACAAGTGCATGTAAACTGTCTTGTCTTTGGAGAATTTAAAACTGTTATTGTTGCACCAGACTTGCAGCTGGTTGAGGCTGAGTTGAAGCCTATTTTCTACAAGAGGAAAGCTAAGGGAGGAGTAGAAGATGGTGAAGTCGTTCACGTAGAGGGCACGTTTGATGTTGGGGCCAAGGTTATCCTCGATGTCGTTAATGCTCAGGTTAAAGAGAGTGGGAGAGAGGATGCTGCCCTGGGGACGCTCTCTTTTTGAGGGTTGGGGTTGGAGAGATACGAACTTGAAACTGCTTGAGTGAGAGGAAGTTTTGAATAAAGATGGGGAGGTGGCCTCTGAGGCCAATGGTATCAAGTTTGCGGATAATGCCGTATTTCCAAGTAGTGTCGATCGAAAGCTTTCTCGAGGTCGATAAAGATGGCAATGAGGTGATCTTTTTTTGCCAAGGATTCCGGAATAGCGGTGTCGAGCGTAATTAACTGGTCTAGGGTATTGCGACGTTTCCGGAAGCTGCTTTGGTGAGAGGAGAGGATTCTGTTGGTTTCAAGGAACCAATTAAGTCTCTTGTTAATGATCCTTTCCATAATTTTACAGAGACGGCAGGTGAGGGCAATGGGGCGGTAGCTGGAGGGGTCGGTACTGTCCTTTCCCGGTTTAGGGACGGGGGAGGGGGGGGGGGGATAGCTGTCCTCCAAATAGAGGGAAAGGAGTGTGAGGACTAAATGTGGTTGAGGATGGTGAGTAGGGTAGTGGTAGCCTTGTTGGGGAGGTGTTTCAGGAACTGGTAGGGGATTTTATTTGGGCCCTTGGAGGTATATCCAGCGTCGTGGATGGCTTGGTTTAATTCAGTTAGGTGAGAGTGGTGTTGTAGCTCTTGGAGTTGTCGGAGGGAAAGGTGATACTCCGGGCTTCATCACGAGCTTTTTTGGTTTTGAAAGCATTAGGGTAGTTGGCCGAGGACGAGATGTTGCTGAAAGAGGCGGAGAGGTTGTTAACGATGTCCTTTTTCGCGTTGAAAAGGTTACCATTCCAGGAGAGATGGCAGATGGGAGACTTGCCCACCCTGCCGTGGAAGCTGTTAACCATCCTCCAAATCATCTTAGTAGGGTGTTGGTGGTGAGAGAACAGATGAAGTTGTTCCAAGTGTTGGTTTTACTGTCCTTGATAGTGCTCCTGGCCTTGTACTAGCTCCCGAAAATTCTCCAAAATCTAAAAACCCGCCCCAAAATGACGGAAATTCCCCGGAAATAAAGATTAATTTCCGAAGGCTACCCCCACCCCCACCCCACCCCCAAACCAAAAGCTGTGGTGAAACCATTACCCATAATTAATTCTTTATTCACAGAGTAATTGCGATTTTCCCTTCGTAATAGGTTTTCGAGTCGGGTATAAAGTCAAGGCTCCCCCCTCCCTTTTCCCCATGAGTAAGATGGTCCCGTACGGCTTTGTGCACCCTGGTGACAAAACTGCTCATAAAACACGTTATTACATCATCTCTGGTTTGGTTTAGCCTGGCCCCCCTGACATTTTTCCTAGCTCCGCTCCTAACTGCCTTATCATTCTTTGCCACTAAAGTCCATCCGATATTTTACATCTCTCTCGTCGGGCCCAAGTATGATGCTGTCAGCATCATTTATAGCCGAGTATAAGACATTTGATTCAGAAATATCTATGATTTAAAGTACATTCGATATTTCACATCTCTGCCGGACTAATATCAGTGCCCCCCTCCCCTTCTTCCGTCCCGTATCGTAGCGCCATGAAAATAAGAAACATAATTAAGTTTCCAAATCATTTTTAAAGTATTCTAATTTAATTTTCCAACCATTTCTCATCACATA
>JAIGNY010004609.1:2252500-2427500 GCA_020152595.1 Chiridota heheva
TAGTATCAGACTGCAGGGTATCCGGTAGCTCCTTAACCCGAACCTCACAATCTCCCTCCTCCACAATCCTAAACCATGAAGCTGTGCTGGCCTCCACTAAAAGTCCTATTGGGGTGCGGGATTGCAAATAAATGTCTTCCTCAGCCAAATTGGTAACTTGGACAGGGACTTGCCCAAAACTGTCCACACAAACTAGGCAAGGGTGAATAGATATTCCACCTGGCAAATGATTGTAAATACTCTCATCTGCTTCTATAATCGCAGTCAAAATTGTATCTTTTCCTGCTGCCCTAATAGATGCCGTGACATTGACTAAGGTCCGGCCAGGAACCAAAAATGGACCCTTCCGTACTATCTCTACCAAGGGGTAACGGGGCCGGTGATTTCTGCACTTGTACCTCATGATACAGCGCCAGAATATTTATGAGTCCAGCCTGTCCCATGGGGACACTATCCAGGGCCTGATTACTACATATATCATTAGAAGTTACAACCCTAGCCATATTACAACCTATTACGCCAGGGACTTCCCTTTTCCTTCGTGCAAGGGGGGAACTAATTGGGTCTGTAACTATCAAGACTTCCATTTTGGGGATTTCCAAACCCAATGCGGAAACCGTCAACTCAATGTAGCCCACGTAGGGGATGTCCAAGCCATTGGCACCTGTGATACGTAAATAGGAGCCCACATGCAGATTCCCCTCTTGAGCGAGGTGCTCATTAAAGAAGGCTTCTGTCAATGTGGACACCTGTGCACCTGTGTTTATTAAGCAGCACTCACATACCCGCCTACCCTAACTATGGGCTCAGGACACTCCCGCACTGCCCTTTCAAGTAGTGAGCCTCCATTAAAAGACTCGCACCCCACCTGCACAAGGTTGTTTGTAGCAGGTGCTTCTAGTTTGACTCCTGAATTTTTGTTTGGCTGGCTGCCACATTTCTAGCATTAGTTCGGGTTTGAACCTTTTGAGTAAGGGGCATGTACTTCTTAAATGCTCTAGTGAATAACAAATAAAACACTTACGGCGTCTACGGGGTACATTCGGATCCCTTGTTAAAGCCTGGTTTAATAAGCTTGCAAGTAACTTATTTAACTGTTCTTGCTGCTTCTCTAGCCTCTCACCTTGTTCTTTAATTAATTTATATACGCCCTCCAATCCTCCCTCTTTCGACCTTGACCACCCCTCTTGGTGGATCACCTCCTTACCTCTTCCCCTCTTAACATTACTTGTTTCCCCCGCCCCAACCACTCTATTGCCCTATTCCTCAAATCAAAATATGATAATTGGGGCTGCTCCACATTCAGCCTCCTTATCTCATGCCGTACAGTTGTAGGGACTCGTTTTTGATGGCCTCGGCAAGTCTGCCCTTTAGTGTTTGGTCCTTACTTCTCACAAAGGTGTTGTCAAGGCTACCGATTTGGATATAAAGGCGAACCAATTCCAGAGAGCATGTGAGGATGTCCTATTCCCCATGGTTGTGTGCAAAGAATCGTTGCTGAAGCTGGGACAGGGACTGCTGACCTCCGAAGACCTTGGTGATGATTTTAAAAATGTCCTCTGGGTCGTTGAAGCTACCTCTGCCAGTGACTTCTTGTCTGGCCCTTTCAGCAAGGTGGTCTATCACAAAGGCAACTGCCTCTATTTTAAGGAGATGCCTTGTTCGCAGGTGGGTGCGCATGTCACCGACCCATTCCTGCATTCATGGACATTGACCTCTCTGTCAGTTGTGGATGGCTTTCCTCGGTAGATCTTCAGCCTTTTAGGGTAGGTCACGTAAACAGGCTGTATTGTTGGTGGGATCACCATAGCCTGTCTGCCCTGTCTGTGTCCGGGAGTTGTTGGGATTGCTAGACTTGCCTGGCCAGGGCCTCAGAGCCTCGTCTCTCCTTCTCATACAACGCACGGAGTGCCTCCATCTCTCTGCTCAGCTACTCCACATCAGACATGGTGAAAACTGATGACGAGCTCTAGTGGTGGTCAGGTGGTGGTGGTGGTGTTGGTGGTTGTAATTTTCCTTTTGATAAAAACGTTCTTACCGGTCAGCTTACTGTGAGGCTGGGGATTCCATGTACATCCTGCCGATTACGCCAGAT
Organism: Chiridota heheva; assembly: GCA_020152595.1. NCBI lineage: Eukaryota > Metazoa > Echinodermata > Holothuroidea > Apodida > Chiridotidae > Chiridota > Chiridota heheva. The sequence goes on from JAIGNY010004609.1 coordinate 2,254,596, forward strand.
GTTTGTGACAGTGACAACACAACATAGACACCATATGCTTGCCGTTTGTCATTAGGTTCTTTATTAATCGATGCACATAGGAAATATACCCCAGCCTCCTCTCAAACTTTCTCCTTAATCAACAATTGAGTTACACATGGATAGCACGCTTGGAATCAACCTCAGTCCCTAATAAAATATATTTTAAACACTGACGAAATTCACAAGAGCATCTTCTCTCTCTGGGTTCTGCAGAGCAAGTAAACCACAGAGTGAACGTACTCATCTAAAAGGAACTAAGCTACACCCAAAAAGTTCATGGAATGTAGGGCTCCCTTTAGCCTTGCCTAAGTAACTGGCCTATAACAGTCTGGCGTGTTATACATTTATGGCGTGTCATGCAACAGCGACAGCAGCAGCAACAAAGTGTGTAATAGGATAGAACTACTATACCACACAAACCAGCAACAACAAAAAATAACACAAATTTAACAATTGAGGAAACTAGTAAAAACAACAAAATAACAAATATGCAGAAAAAAAGTAAGAAACAACAATATTGTAAAACTCGGCCTGAATAAGATTCAAAATCCAGATGAAAATATCCACAAATTGAGACAAGAATTGAAACACTTCTGTATACAGTTACTTAGTCCAATTAATTTTCCCTTCATAAAATGAAAAAAAAAATCCCAAAAACTTGAAGATAATGTTTTTAATAGATGTTGGTAAATACAACCCCAATTTGATGTCCCTTTTTCTTTATTGACCGAATACTTTAGCTATTTTTTCCGAATAGGCATGCTTTGCATCCGACTGCGCCTTATATGAGGGTGACAATCAGAAGAAATAAATATTGTTCCGTTTGGTTTTGTGTGTTGCTTTCTTCAACGAAAGGATGAAATATAGATTGGTTATTTGAAAAGGGAAAGCTTTTCAATATTTTTAAGTTAAAAGGGACAGTTTTCCTCTCTGAAAAAGGATTTTTTCTGCAAATAGACACTTATTCTGAGAAGGGACATTGTTCCTCCGCCTCCCCCCAAACCCCCGTTCCACTGCTTCCATGACCAATGTGCTATATCCTCTCCCATTAAAAATAAAATAGACCACAAATAATCTTCCTCTGATAGTGGATTGGGTGCAGCTATTTGCACTTGAAATTGGCAATTTTTTTGGACATTTTTCACTGGCATGTTTTCTTTTTGATAAGGGGAATGATGTCGTTTTCATAGCTATTTCATACAGTACTTCGGTCTGTGCTATCATATCATATCAGTCGATCGCATTCGCATTCATACACATCATCATGCATAGTACATGCATCCGCAGCTGACAGAATCTTCAACCGGGTGTCTTTTTATGTCGTCATTTCTCGTTATGGCAACTTTCACATAAAAATAGTCATACTGGTAGCACGGAACTAATAAGGTATTACTCCGCCATCCAAAAGTGAGAACCCTCAGAGAAAAGGCTAATACAAATATTTTCGAGAGGTCGCATTTCATGGCACAGTAAGCTGAGAAAATGAAAATTTCAGGAATGGTAGACAAAGGACATGAAGGATAGGACTTGACTATGCATATCCAAACTCAACGAGATTTGTTTTAGAAAAAGTTTAATGGGGAACTATTTTACCAAGGACCCACACCAAAAGTTTAGTGATTTGGTGAGGGTGTATAATACCTCTTCACTTCAGCCTAAAAAAAAAGTGAGCCAAAACCTCTGGTAACCCCCTATTGAAAGAGACATTAGATGGTACTTTTTGGACAACATCACAAAAGATCCCAAATCTATAACATTCTGGTACAAGAAGGACCCGAACTTGACTCTTTCAACGTAGGCCTCAATGGGGGAAATAATTAGTTCCGTGCTACCCACTGAAGTCGCAAATCACATTTTGTCCTGCAATTTTGTAGCTTAAAAACCATGGGATATGTCAGAAAAGTAGTTAAACTGAATCTAGCAAAGGTTTTTTTTTTATAATTTACCACCTGAAGAAAGTTTCAGAAAAAATAATTCAAATAGTAAAAACTTAGATACACTTCTTTAAGATACATGAAGACTTTGGGGAATTTGAGACTGTGACATCACAACTAGTCCGATTTCAGTCGTTTCTACAGAAATGATACCAAACTTTAAACTTGGATATCTCCTTAACGGAATAAGATTTTGCAATGATTTCTTTGCTATTTTGTTTCTTTTAAAGTCCTCTTTCATATAAAATGGACATGTTTGACCACTGAACTAATCCTTTAAATTGAAAAAAAAAATGTTATGGGATATATTTTGTATTGGTAGTAGGCCTAGGCCTACAATCTTGGAACTGCTTTAATTAAAACTGCTGAAACACTTCAGCTTTTTAAGAACTTCATATGTTATAGTGTTATGCTTCTTTAATATTTTTCCGAGAATTGTAACCCCCTAATTCTACAAGTACAACGGCACTGTATTCCGTACATAAATATTATCACTTCAATACACAAAATTAATTGAAGGGACCGTACAAAAAAAATTATCACTTCAGTACACAAAATTAATTGAAGGAACCGTACATAAATATCATCACTTTCAGTACACAAAATTAATTGAAGGAACCGTACAAAATATTATCACTTCAGTACACAAAATTGATTGAAGGAACCGTACAGACACAAGTAAATTACTAGTAAAATCAGTCCGGAGGGGACCAAATTCACTTGGAATTCCTTGGAAAATAACGACCGGGGGACCCAAATTTACGAGAAGCAAAATTTACTGTCACACCGGCATATGCTTCCATAAGTCTGCTAGTTCAGCCTTCACCTCCCGTAGTCGTCTCACAGCTGACCACAGACCCACGTGTGTTACAAGGCCGCGCGATCGGAGTGTTCATTCTGTCATTGTTGAGTATTATGAGAATGTTGAAAAATTACGTCATTGTTCTAAAAGCGTCTACTCGGTTATGACGTCCTGGACAAAAGTGTTGACCATTTCCCCCCTTCTATCTCATTTCCATGTTGGGACATGACTTGGACATGCAAATTTTTGACTTTCAAAATACTCTTCCAACATTGAAATGGGGTGGAAAGGGTGAAGAAAGGGTCAAATACTTTTGTCCAAAATTGTATGTTATGGACACGTGAATTTTTAATTTAGATTTGAAGAAAATGGTAAAAGCGTTCAAAAATCGCATTACGGAAATTTTTGGTTATACAAAGAACGTATTCCACTTTTGAACAGTCTTCAACTATTGTAGTAAGATCATCAAAATGGTACTCGTCAATGTTAGGTGGTATACCACCTTTACGACATTTACATAGGCATAGAAATTTAAATGTGGATTATCATGTTTATATTTAATTCTATTGAGCCAAACAATTTCACCAGCTGACAAGGCAATAAGTCAAAGCAGGTTACTAACCAAGTAAAGAACTACTAAAAAGCAGTAAATTCAAGTTTTATTATAACAATTTCCCACTGATAACCGTTATAGATCATAAACGGAAGTTTTTGGTAAATAAATAAAGATTCCATACAATCCAAAAGATCACAAAAATGATCAATAATCACATAAAGAACGTTTGAATGCATTGAACTCAAGCATGTCAAGTTTTGTTATACAACGCCAAATCTCCACATTATAACCCTTATAAATAATCAATAAAGTTTTGAATAAATAAATACAAATTCTATATTCTTTGAAACAAAATGTCACACAAATTATCACACACAAAAAATAAGCAGATAAAGTTTTATACAAACAATAAATATCCAAAATATGTCATAAAATAAACCGTCCCTGTTAAGATCAACTTACTGAAACAATCATTTGAAAAATAATTATATACGTTTAAATATTTGTGTTTGCACTTCAGACTGAGACAGAGTAAACTCCATTACATATACGCGTGCTCAATTTGCCCAAAAAGCAATAAATCTGCATGTAAACCAAGGGTTAAGTTGCAATAAAAGAAGCCTTGCCTTTGAACATCTGAACAAGTCGCTCTATGGCCAGATGGCTTACAATGCACTTGTAGAAGTATAATGTTGTTAAAGTGCACACGCATCAGCATAGTTTCGTCATCTTCATCGTAGCAGCAATATTCGCAGGTTGTGCCCGAAATCTTCAGAGAATGATAAGATAATGTTCCATGTTTATGTTGCAAAAAGATTCCATTTTTCAAGGTTTTGTCTCTTTTATCACGTTCACCAAGGCACAAGCGTACGGGACGGGAGGAACGTGGGGGGAAGGGGGTTAGGGGTGGTTGTCGCATTTGGGAAGCATGGACCTATACGCAATTTTTTCGGGCAATTAGATTAAGTAATCAGAAACGGGAGAGTTGAAAATTAAGATTTAAAGAGGCGATATCGTCATATGTGCACAATATTTAGAATTCCTTTCAAATTTTTTGATTGGTTGAAATTTTGCTGCGCGATTCGTTGTCTCGTATTGCAAAGTATATAGTTATCTAAAACGCCTTGGTGGTCACCACACGTGATGGCCCAGATGGTTGCGACGATCGCAGGTAAGGCTTTTTTTTAAATCATGTCGTGAGTTCGAGCCGCGGTAGAATCGTTTATCTTCTTCTCTTTTTTTTCTCAGTAATTTTCATTTCGTGACTATCATTGTAGTAATATAATACTACAATTTTACTTTCGCTTTCTGACAAAAAAGCATTAAAAAAACCAAATAAGTTTCTCGTCACAGTAACGTAATGCGCTGTGTATGTAATTATGCACACACAACGCATATGCTAGTGTCTGGATGTACTGTGTGGTACAAACATACCGAAGATCGGAGCTTGCCTCCACAACCGAAAGTGACGTCAAAATATAGTATCCCCCATTTTTACCGTATTTTACTGAGACCAGCCTCCCTCTTTAAACTTTGCGTTTTTGATTCACTTTTTAAAATAGTTCAAAAAATCATGTTGGACAGATGTGTGCGTGTTATCATTATCGACAAGTTATACTTCATAATATATGCATGGCGGGAGTAAATTGTTTCAAAATTTCGTTGCTGACAGTATTGACCATTTCAGTAACACATGTGAATTATCTGATACGGGAAGTAACGCACCAGTACTACAAAACTTCACTTTTTGCATGCATGTACAAACATGCAGTGGCATGGCTAATATGGAGTGGGAGGGGGCAGGGGGTAATTGCCCCCGGAAATTCCCTTAAAGTCGGAACATATGCACAACATAATATTCAGTATATTTGACTGTCTTGGTAATCCTGATGAAAGAGATCCATCTTTTAAGCTTCAGTTATATACCAGTCATCTTGGATTTTTTTTTAATGGTTTTAGCCCCGCTGCAATTTTTTTAGCTACGCAATTGCAAACATGTATGAATTTCTGCAAATTTTTAGGCAAAAGTTGTCAGCCCTCCCATTGAAAATAGCCCCGTACGCACATGTAAGAGGAAAATAATCATTTATGAATTTGCTATGAATATTGTATTAAAGCAGTTCAAAAATAAATGGGTTGATGAATAACGCGCATATGCGTTAGGTACAGGATAATGCATAGAACTGTAGAAGCTGGCTACACCGCTATTGCCGGATGCATCACTCAATCATTGCCCTCGCATCACTCAATCGTTATCCTCGCATCACTCAATCTTTGCCCAGCCTTCCAAGAACTTCAACACAAATTGTACTCATTACAGCATTGAGAAAGAACATAAAATGTTCCCCTTCTTGCTGTCTTGTCGCCGTACCCAGATCTTACTCTTATTCTTATTCTCAGTGTAAATATTTTGTATCTGTTCAACTGTAAAGTTTGTTATCTTTTATTTGTATTTAATAAAAACACAGTGATTCCTTGCGCCGCTGAAGACATATCCCACGGAGAAAGCATAACATAGTCTATATGACTGATGATATAGCACATATAGGGCTCCCTTAATTAAAAATGTCAAATTCTTAAAACGTAATAAGCCTAAGCTCGAGCTAATATCTGAATATGATGGTATTTAATAATTGTATTTCTATGAAAATTGTAGGTAATGTTTTTCTCGCTGCCATGGTCATGGCGACAGCTCTCCCCCTCCCTCCCTCCACCACCACCCAAGTTGGCTGGATACCCATTTTAGTCGGGCAGATAATCATGTCCGACTCTGCTATATACATGTATCTGGGTCATGATGATGATGACAAAATGATACTTGCAGGCACCGATCTTACATAGTCAGGCAGAGATGTAAAATTTACTTTTTAAATAAGTGATTTATCGGAATCATGCCGGACTCTGCTAGAAAATATTCCGGAAAATTGGTCAAAAAGTTCGCAAAAACTTCCCCCAAATCGAAAATCCTGCCCAAATGAAGGAAATGTTTGAAAAAGCCTTCTCGAAATGAATGAAATTGTCTGAAATGTTTTCCGATAGCTACCCCCTGCCCCCTCCTCCTTTCTCATCCACAAAGACAAAAACCCTACTCAAATATAATTGTTTATTCACAGATTTATTGCAAATGTTTTCTTCGTAATAGACTTCCGAGTCGGGCAAAAGTCACCCCCCCCCCCTTTCCCCCTGAGTAAGATGATCCCGTATGGCCATGGCCTGATACATTAATAACATGCACCCTGACATTGATTACTACTATCTCAAATCTGTCTTTGCTTTCCTCTTAAAGGAAAATTTTTATGGATTTTTGTTTTCTCATATATGATAGAGAAAATGATAGAAAAAAAAAAGTGGTGACAAGACTATGTTAATATTTTATTCCGGTTAAAAGTTATAACAATTCAAAAAGTAGAAAATTGTTGTTAAAAATGCCTTGTACAGTATACTGGTATACTGGTATATGACCTTCAGCTTGATGATGTCACAGAGGCACATTTCAGCACAATTCTTATGTATTTCCTTATATATCTAATCACATTTTTTACGTTATTAAACTAACTTTTTTTGGTTAATTATAGAGAACATATAAATGACAAGAAAACATTTTCTTATTTTTTCAGGTACATCACAATTTCAATAAGAAAAAAATTCAAGTCATTTTTAAGGAAAATCAATAAAAAGACTCTCTAAATGAAATTACTAATATGTTATCACAGATGTTGCCAATGTACCACGTTTTTTTCCAAAATGAAAAATCTTTAAAATTTCATAACTTCTAAACAGCTAAACAGAATGAGGTATTAACATAGTTATTTCACCTTTGTTTCTAGAAATGTTCTCTAAATTTCCTTCCACACCTGTAAAAAAGCCATTTCGGAGTTAAATGAAGATAACATGGAGAACATAACTACGAATTCCACAAAGTAATTATGCGAAGTTTAAATTCTTCAAAAATACATCGACAAGATCAGATAGGCCTAAGCTATCCCATTTTTAAACATAGATATTCAAATTTGATTTAAAACTGAATTACTAGACATATTAATTCAACATACAGAGTTTGGGAAGATATTTAAGAAGAAAACACAACATGATTACTTTAGTGATCTTCATTTTTCGTTTTATTCGAACATTTTTTAACTTAACAGAAGAGAAAGTTTTCTACGTGAAACTCGCAATAACAACTAATCAGTCGAATGTGTGATTTACAAGGCGAGGAGTGTCCATGGTACATTGAACTTAATAGCCCACGGCGCGTAGTGCACAGCGATTCTTTGCTATGAATGTTAACAACAAGTCTAGACCGGAACTCGGGTTCCGGTACGCTATACCTGATTTTTTGTACAAAAAGTCAGGTGTCGGGTGCGGAAAGCTGCAAAGAATTTTTTTCGGTATGTTAGCATTTGTGACTAAAGTTTAAATCCTTGCAGATCATCTTAAATTGAAAAAAATGTTATGGGATATATTTGTATTGGGAGTAGGCCTAGGCCTACAATCTTGGACAAAACTGCTGGAACACTTCAGCTTTTTGAGAAGTTCATATGTTATAGTGTTAAGTTTCTTTAATATTTTTCCGAGAATTGTAAATTCCTACCCCTCCCCCTTTCAATGTTGAATTTATTCCTTTCTTAAGGTCATTTCCAGAAAAAATAGTAACAACGGCCAACATTGCATGGGGAGGGGGAGGGGAGGGGAGGACAATTATTATAGTGAGGTAGGAGAGGGGGACACTGGCGGCGTCAATGAACTGATTAAAATGTCCTTATAATTCTAAAATATTAATTACAATTGAAAGAGTAGAGATTGAAGAAGCAACAGAAACAAATCCCAGCATTTCTGTTTTGCAAATGTGGAATAATTTACAAAAGAAAAGTAGCTTCATGAAAAACATCACATATTTTCACAAAGTGTTTCAACGAGTTTTGTCTAAGACTGAGGTCCAAAAAAAATCCCTAGTAGGACTACTGTTTCTTTCATCGTTGTAGGTTAGTAAGAAAGTGGCAACAGTTGTAAGACTTAGGGCGTAGGACTAAGGTAAAGTTTAAGAGATAGCGAAGGTCACTTAAGGCTAAGGCTGGGCCACTGACATGTTGACAAGAGATTATTTGTCAAATTGCTCCCAAACTTTGGTGAGAACAAATTATGTAGGAAAATTTTAATTAAAAAGTTACGATGTGAAAGTCCGGATAAAATCCAATTAATCTTTTCTGCATTTGTCACTGTTTCTTCGGGAAATAAATAATTTGAGAAAAAGTCCCCAAAACATGCCTCACATGTCAGTATGTTACTTCAACTTCAAGCTCAACTTCAAGTCTGTATGGAAGCATATGCCGGTAAATATTTGGGTCGCGTAGTTAATATAACACGACGCGAGGTAATTCCAATTACGACGCGACGTAATTCCGAGGTTTTGACCGGCATATGCTTCCATAAGTCTGCGAGCAAAGAGCTTGCTGCGAGTTCAGCCCGAGAAAGGGCTAATAAAAAATATTTCCCAGAGGTCCCATTTCACATGAAGCTGGGAATTTGCAAATTTTAGGAATAGTAGAGAATAATTAGTTATTGACTATTCATATCCAAACTTAATGAGATGTGCTTCATAAACAGTTTCATGGGAAACTACTTTACCATGGACCCATACCAGAATTTGAGTGATTTGGTGAGGGTGTACAACACCTCTTCACTTCGGCCTAAAAAAAGGGCCAACACCTCTGGTGACCCCCTATCGAAGGTACCCTCCCTCATCCAAGAGATATTAGATGGTACTTTTTGGAAAACACAAAATATCCCAAATCTATAACATTCTGGTATATAAAGGACACCGAACTTGATTCTTTTATCATAGGTTTCAATAGGGAGAATAATTAGTTCCGTTCTACCCTAATTCACCTCCCGTAGTCGTCTCGCAGCTGACCACAGACCCACATGTGTTACAAGGCCGCGCGAGTGTTCATTCTGTCATCGTTGAGTATTATGAGAATGTAAACACATTACGTCCTTATTCTAAAAGCGTCTCTGCTATGACGTCGAAAAAAAAAGACACCTGGTTAAAGATTCTGTCAGCTGCAGTCGAGCTCGCCTCATTGCAGTCGGTCAATATCAATCTGCAGAAAAGAGAGTGGAACAGGACAGCGCACTGGTCATCTTGTGAAGGTAGCTTACTTTTCGTTGATGAAATGCGACTTGGGCACAATGCAATTTGCCGCATTACCTTGAAGCAATTTATGGCAAGTGTTTATTCAGTACAGTTTATTAGGCTACCATACCTACTCCACAAATAACTAATTTCACGATTAATTTATTTCACGAGTAACCTATTCCACGATTAACCTATTCCACGATTAACCTATTCCACGAAAAACCTATTCCACGAAAAACCTATTCCATGAATAAGCTATTCCACAAATATTTTTCTTGATTTGTACCTTCTTGGTTGGTTTACCAAGGTTTATTACGTCCCGACAGACTTTCATTGGAGTATTTACGTCAAGAGGCCCACAGCTGTTTCATTAACCAGTCGTGGAGCACTGGTTGGGAGTTGAACCAGTTTTCCACAGCTATGCAGACAGATACGCCGAACATCAAAGCCTACGTCGTTTGAATTTCTGATCCCCATTCAGCTGTTAAGAGAAATGGGCCTTCGTTGATTGACTCTTGCTGTCCTTTGGAGGGGAAGTTAAGCTGTCGGTGCTGATGGTAGGACAGTCACACCATACCTGGTTCTCTGAACACTTCTCGTAAAGAGTAGGGTGAAAACTCGGTGTTCATCTACTTCCAGCATTGTTTTATTCTAGTTTACTGTAGCTCAAGTGGAGCTTATCAGGATTACTCCATCACACCCAGAAGGAATTGAACCTGGGACGGTAGATTAGAAAGCTGAAGATTTACCGCACTGCCAAAGAGGCGGAGATTTCTTTCTACATTAGGCTACCTCTGTAAGTTTAATATGTCGACACTGCCCAGGTAAAACAAAGGATTGAAAAACAAAAGCAATATGAACATATTTTGTTATGTACATTGGAATTACCAATTGACTCTGGCACAGCCATGGGGGGGTGGGGGGTAGTCTAGAGCAGTGGAAGTGGTAACTCCCCCTACCCCGCTGATTATCATATTTTGGGGGCAGCTTATTGAATAAATGTAGCAGTTTAGGAAGTGGAGGGTTCTCTGTTACATGATTCCGTCCCGGTTGGGAGGTGAATTTGGGAAATACACATACAAATTTGGAAAGCTGCTCAAAATTTCCTAAAAATTGGCCAAATTTTCCCCCAAACTGGCCAACATTTCCCAAAAATTTCCTGAAAATGAAGAAAAATTCCCAAACATGAATAAAATTTTCCAAACGTGATGGAATTTTCCCAAAAAAAAAGGAAATTTCCAAAAACCTTGAAGGGGTTTCCAATAGCAGCAACTTTTGATGTAAACCTAATTTAAATTTTTCCTTTTGTCATCAATAATTATTATTTTTTTTTTGGGGAAGTGATCCTTCCTAATTTCAAACATTCAGAAAACAGGTAAAAACAAGTTTAGCCCCATAAATTTTGGTGAAAAGTTCCGAAGTATTTTGGGCAAAGAGAGTTCATCCCCCTGCACCCCCAAACTCTCCACCGGCAGTAGAGATTCCCGCAAGCAAAATAATTTTGCCGGTGAAAATAATTTGTTCACACAGATTGCTTCCCGTCCCCCTCTTTCAAATTTTTAGATACCTTTCTGTGTTGGCAGCTGGCTCATAGGTTTTAAGCTCCGGCAGCTGGGGAGAAGTTGTAATAATAATTATATTTTTATGCCAAAAATAAGCTACGCTTAACAACAGTCACTTATTGCAGGCTCACTTTCTCAAGAATCTTGTGGTCTATCATCACATTAAGCATATTGTACCTATAGGCTGAGTGCCAGATATTTTCCTCTATAACAAAAAAGACTGACAAAAATTCAACATCAACCAGTCAACTGGGTTATCAATTTTACTGTTAACAAGGATAAGACTCTGCCATCAGATAGTGAAACGGCATGGACGGTGGAGCATTTATGAAAGAAGGAGGAGGGAGGGGGGGGGGGGGGACAATGCCGAACGTAATAAAAGCATCATTGCCAAAGCTTCACTTCATTTTGCCATGGGGTGGGGTGGTTGGCAGCCAGATATTTTACTGTGACAGTATTTAGGCATGAAGATATGAAAAGACTAATAGTGGTCAATAATTTATCATACTGTATGTAAAAGGAAAATCACATGAATTTTCTTGTGGATTTAAATAGTAGAAGAGAAATAAGCTAAATGATACTAATACAGTACTTACCTTAAATTCCGTAATTGCATTTCAAAGATTTCACCAATGTGTTGGAAAATAATAAGTGCAGTATACAGTACATTGTGATATCTTAGTTGCACTTCCAAGTCATTTTTATAATGTTTTTCTATGAAAATGACAATGTAATGTGCATGAACAAATGGGCAATGATTGTTATTGTAAAAGTCACATTATACTGTACCTTATCTCAATATTCAAGCAAAAAATGTTTCTAGGGGAAAAGGTAATTTATTTTCAAAGAAGCACATAATAATTGCCTTGGAAGTGCAGCTATGACATCATACTGTTGACTTAAAACTAGGGCCTACTGTACCTGTCATTTTTCAACTCATTGTGAAACCTTTGAAATATGATATCTCCTAAACGGATTGAGATATTGGTTTTTCACCAATTTATGTATGTGCAATAATTTTCCTCTTTCATATAAATCCTCCTAAAATTTTTCATATTTTTATTTTTGCAGGTAGAAGGGGCAGTCAAATACAGATAATGTCTGTTGTTGAGATACTCCCATAAGAAAAACATGCAAAGATTTTGTTTCTTTTTAGCTGTCCATATATACATATATTAAAGATGAACTTGCTTGATCACTACACTATCATTGAGAGATGAAAATATGGATTAGATTTTGCAACATAAGACACAAACATTTCATTTGTTCAAAGAGTACATTTTTGCTACAACTTTTTAATTGAAGGAGTTTCTGTACCAGCAGAATTGATGCAGCTGTGGTATGTACATAAGGAGGCAACATTAAGATATTTTATTTAGTTATTTCTGTGATATCAAAAAGTGTCTCTCTCATTTTCATGGCAAGGAGAGAATGGGAAACTGTTCCCTGATTTCAGCTTCTGAAATGTAAGACTGAAATGTAAAGAATTACATTACATTCTCTTTTATGCAGGACAACTTGTGTATGCAGTAAAAGTTCTTCAAACTTTCATTAGCCATAATTTGGAAAGTACAGGTGCTTAAATTGCAATTCTGGACTTGACAACAATGATAAAACACAATTTAAAGCAACAATCAAATTACAATGTACAAAGTAACTTACTAAAAATAATTGTCCTTTGTTTTGAATAGTTTTATATCCCCTCACCAACCAAATTGGGGAACGGGATGTAGTATCTTTACCATTCGTTTGTCAGTCCGTTTGTCCATCCGTCCATTCATCCACTTCCATTGTCCATCTGACCTCCTGCATTGTTCAGCTTCTGGGAAACAAAATATTTCTGCTCTTGGAAAGGAATTCCAAGTGGAGTGAGTGAAGGTTGAAAATTGTAATGATGAGTTGGTTAACTTAAGAGTGTATTTGGTAGATGAGTGGATGGTTAAAGGTGGGATGGGGTAGTAGGTGAATGGAGGATGGTGGGTGAATGGGAGATTGTAGTTAAATGGGGGGGGGGCATGTTGGAGAATGGAGGATGGTAGGTGAATGTTGGATGGTAGATGAATGGGGGATGGCAGGTGAAGGGGAATGGTAGATGATTGAGGATGGTAGGTGAATGGATGATGGTAGGTGAAGGGAGGATGGTAGGTGAATGGGGCATGTTGGGTTTATAGAAGTGAGGGGATAGAAGTTAGAGGAAGGAATGTTGGGTAGAAGATGGCAAAATGATTGGTTGATGTAGGAATTGGGATGAAGGTGAGATGGCATGAGGGACAGGATGGGATAAAATGTAGAGCAGAGTGGGATGACACGTGAGAGAGGGTGGTATGTGGAACAAAGTGTGATGGAATGTGGGACAGGATGTCATGGCATGTAGGACAGGGTGGGATAGCATGTGGGATAGGGTGGCATGGCATGTGAAAGGGGATAGTAGGAGTTACAGGAAATAATTTTTGGTGGAAGATGGTATAATGATTGGTAGATGTAGGAATTGAGATGAAGTTGGGGTGGCATGGGGAAAGATGGGATGAAATGTAGGACAGGGTGGGATAGCATGTGTGACAGGGTGCTACGGAATGTGGGACAGGATGTCATGGCATGTAGGACAGGATGTCATGGCATGTAGGATAGGAAGGGATGGCATGTGGGACATGGTGGCATGGTATATGGGACAGGTTGGCAAGGCATATGGTGGGATGATATCTTGATTGCAGGTGTGATATTGGTCATATGGTGGTGTGACATCTGGATTTCATGCATGATTTCGTGTAGGGAGGGATTTAGGATGGAATAACGTGTGGAACAGAGTGTGGGATAGCTGTGTGACAGAGGGTGGAAAGCATGTTATTAGTTGCAAGGGAATTAGTATCATTTTCTTTGTCTATTTTACTTTGCATAATGTTACATTTATGGCGTTTACAGAATTTCAATAAAAACCTTTCATTCGGGTAATTTAATGACTTCATTTTCTTTTATTGCATTTTATTTGAATAAAATACAGTAGGGTAATTGAACAACCTTCTTGACAATTGAAGATTAACAAGCTGGTTGAGGAGAAAGCGGAAGAAACAGTTTTGGAGGAACACAGCTGCAAATAGAAGTACTGTACAGTACATGTGCAACATCTCATCATGACAGACCAAACTAAAGATAATGGAATGTCCCTACTAGTTGAGTACTCAATGCGGTACATGTTTGCTGGAGTATCGTGTATGACAGCTTCTTTTAGTAAGTACATTATTTTGTGGAAAAATGTGGTCTAATTGGTTGAAGAATTCAGATTGGAAGCATACAGTGCCTCAGAGTTATTTGCTTATTTTCTGTATGAATGTCTGACCTATGGATGCAAGTTGTTAAAAATATTGATTGATATTGTATGTTATATTTCTGTTGTTGCTATCTGCATACATGTATATCAAGTGAATAGCTATGCAAATCTTTCAATATTTCATCATTTTGCACATCATTATAGAGCCAAAGGTAAATGAAGACGAAATGGTGTACTGTATCCATATTTCAATTAGAGTGAATTCTAAAATGGGCGGCTCATAAATTTAGTAAATGGAAAACTGTATGAAGGGAGAAAATTGATGAACAAATGGCAGAGTATATTTTTTGAACAACCTTAAATATAGCACTTAAATAGATGAAGGCTGGAGAGATTATTGTTAGGCCAGGGGCAACTGAAATGTAGTTACTTTCCTTTTTGAGGAACCAAATACAATGGTTTGAATACTTTAGGCCATTTCTCATGATATTTTGGAAGGAAAGATCACAATCTAGTACAGCCAAATAATGCTGATGTATTGTATTGTCTTTGAGGCCATTTGATCTTAACCCAAGAGTCACTGTAGAGTTGGACCTGAGGCACAAGCTCCCTGTCCCGTTTCAATGTATCTGTAGCTTGTCCCTGCTCCCACTAGGAGTTATATAAACAAGTTAAATACATACTAGAGCCATGAAGGCCCATCCTTGGTTTCCTTGACATAAGTGGATGAGAGCACATGAATCCCTTGACAGGACACCAGTCCATCACAGATTAACTCCTCAGCAGTGCTGTTACTCCTTTGGAGTAAGCAGCTGGAGTAAGCAGAGTAAATCCTAGTTGTCATGGTCAAGAACAAAGTAGGGCTCATCAGGAATCAAACCTGGCATCTTTTGAATATGAGCATGACCCCTTAAATCACTGAGCCATTGCACCTACAGTACATTATCTCATAACTGCATTCTTCATAACAAGGCTCTGGATTAGTTTGACAAATCTCTTACACTTATTGATTATTTGTATTAAGTAAATTCTATAACTTGAGGAACTTGAGAATTTTCCAAATAAAAGAATTATTCTAAGAATGGTCATGAATTGACATTTGGGTAAATGTTTAGAACATACCTTCAGTTGTTGTGTTATATTTCACGCACACAGTCACCAATCCAGTCGATGTTACCAAGATTCGAATGCAGATTGAAGGAGAGCTGGTTGAGCAGAAGAGCCAGATAAGGAATGCTTATCAAGAGAGATATTACAAAGGGATCTTAAGAGGAGTGCTTGTCATTGCAAAAGATGAAGGTATTAGGGGATTGTACAAAGGGTAAATACTGTGTTATATTTTGACACATCTCATATAAGGCATAAGGCCTGTTATTGGCAACTGTGTGTTGAAACATAGAATGTTTTAAAAAGAGGGACATACTTTGCAAGAGAAAAAATACAAGAGACCCTTAAAAAGATCAGTCCTACATGAAAGAGGATGTAAAAAACAAAATAATTCAAAGAAACTACTGCAATTTCTTTTTAAACATTTAAAAGAAAGTTTAAAGTAGAAATTACTGGTGTGAAAAGCCTACTGCTTAAGGTTGGGCCCTAAATCCTAAATTTCTTAACAATTCTGAATGTACATTACAGAAAATTAATGTAACTTTTTAACTAATATTTATTTTTCTTTAAACTTTATTCATGTGCTTTAAATTATACTTACCATACTTGATTCTGTTTTAGTACTTCCTTGGCATATCAAATGGATTTTAAGCCCACGTAATCCCAGGAATAATGATAATAGAATATGTTAAGACTTTGAGGAATTGGGGGGTCATGACTAGTCTAATTTTACTCGTTCCTACACAACCAACTCAGCACTTTAAACTTGAATATCTCCTTCGCTGAATAAGATTTTTGAATAATGTCCTCAACATGTTATCTCAATCGTTCTTCAAAATAAGGTATTATAGTGTTGACTTCACACCCTCACATTCTGGAGAAGTCGTGATGCAGTTTATTATACAATATTTTGTAAACGTTTGCAACACATAACCATTCGATGTGTTAGGAAAGTATTAAAACCGGCTCAGGACTAGTAAAGAAACTGTGATTTTATACCTGAAGAAATAGTGAAAGTATATTTTCAGTAAGGAGACACCCTTCAGTTAATTTCAATAAAATGTATTCATTACCTCTACCAACAAAGTTGGACGGAGGTTTTGTTTTCGCCTCTGTTTGTTTGTCTGTTTGTCATCAAGATATCTAATAATTGATGATTGGATTTTGATTCAATTTGGTGTGTGGTTTTGCTACTGTTTGAGGAAGAAGTGATTCGAATTTGGGACTTATTGGAATAGGGAAAGGGCAGAAATGGAGAGGTGGGGATGTTTTAGGATGAGATCCGTCAAGACATAAGTTGTCAAGACTAAGCTGAAACTTTTTAATGAAATGCGCAGAACAATAAATTTGTGTCTGAATGGGGATCCAAACAATCCATCTGGACTCTAAAGAAACTTAAATCAAGTGGTTGTTTTAAAACAAAATCAAAGCAATTGGATTTTGGCATGAAAAGAAAATGATGGAATGTGAATCTTGTCTGAAAGGAACTCAAACAATGAATGGTTAGCCTCTATAAAACTAAAAACAATGATATGGCCTTGGAAGAAATCAGTCGGAAGGTAGATAACTTTAAAGTGTTTAGAATGCAATTGGCAATACTGATTAAAAGTGTTTAGAATGCAATTGGCAATACTGATTAAAAGTGAGGAAGAGATTATTTGGGGATAAAACTCAATGGGTTTAAGATTACTGAGGTAGATTGGGCCCATCATTGGTGTGGTGAGGGGGGAGGGTGGAGCTAAACTGAACAATATATTAGGCATATTGGAATTGCAAAGCAGGCGGAGGTATGCACTCTAAAGAGTGCTATTCTAGTTTACAGATGTTATAAAGCGAGAATGCGATGGCACTCTTCTAGGGTACACTTTCTACTCCAGCAATTTACGTACAAACTTGCAACAACTTTATTCAATAAAGGGTGCCAAAACATCACAAGTGGTTCCTTTGCCATTCTTGTTTGTGTGTCTTGTCCTCTACTGTATCATAGGCATGATCATCACCAAGAATAATAGTTTAAGAGACTTACTTTAGGAAGGAAGGGAAGTGAGAACCCTGAAACTGCAATGTTCCATCATGTTTTGTCTAGCAGGGTCCCCCCCAAACCTAAAATACTTCTATTTTTGAAAATTAAGTAGAAAGAAAGTTAATCATGTAGGAGATTATTGCTCAATACTAAAAAAACTGAAATTTTAAGAATTATTTTGTAGAATGTTGCAACAAAAGTATAAGACACAAAATCCTCTAATGGCTTATCCTTTTTGTTGAATAGTGATTAATCTTATTCTATTCAAACACTGAAAGGTTTTGGGAATTAAGAGAATATTCAGTACAAAAATAAGATATTTTAGTGTAGATATCATCCTAATTGTAATATTTACTATGGGAAGATTGTCATAAAATGGTATTACAGTATGTGTCTCATTGCAGATTGGTACCAGCGCTGATTCGAGAGGGAAGTTACAGCACAATCAGGATTGGATCTTATGAGCCAATCAAAAGGCTGCTTGGTGCCACGGATCCTGCTAACACACCATTTTATAAAAAACTTCTTGCAGGCGGTACTGCAGGTAAGTTCAAAAAGAAAATTAAATCTGTCCGAGCCATTGGGCTCATAGGGCAGGTGCTTATCCTTGATTTCCATGGTACAAGCAGGTGAGAGTATGTGACCATCGCCAGTACATCACAGGTCAACACCTCAGCAGTGCTGGTATTTATTTTACAGCCGAGTTGACTGGAGCAAATAGATATGCAGTACTTGAGACAGGGGTTGAACCCAGTACTTAATTCTCACATATGAACATAACTCTGAGTCACTGCACCTCTCTGCAGGTCAGTTACCAACTAACTCGTGATGAGAAAAGCAGCTATTAAGCTTTTCTTGTAAATTCATGGAGATTTGAGGTCTTTGGAAGAATCTTAAATTTTGAATTGAGATGAAGGTGTGATATATGGGCATTCATAGGTTCCTGACAGATCTCTTGACAGTACACCAATTTTTGTACAGGAAGTATCTTTCCTTAAAGGTTTAAGGACATGCAGCAATTTCAATTGCTTGCATGATTATTAAAATCTGAGCAGTTCAGTTTTTGAATTTTGAAAAGAACACTTATAGTTTTTGAGTTATGGCTGATCAATGTTTGATCAGTTTTAATTTATACAAAATATGTGATGTATGACAGGGAAGACAACCCAAAGTCTGTAAGTAATTCTTTCAATTTTCATTCCTAAATCTGATTCCCTGCAAAGGATAGGAAAGTCTTTTCATGCTTGAATGTTCTTGGGGCATTAGTAAAAATGAAAATAATTTTGGTCAAAAAAGATTTACATAGAAATACCATAGAAATACATAATAATACACCACAAAATTTACATATAGTATACAAATTGTGCTTGAGATTTTCAAATGGTCAACATTGAACTGACTTTGATAAAATTCTTTGCTACTATGATGATTTTTAATCAATTTAGCTAATTTTGCCTCTACATGTCCATTTATTTTTAAACAGAAATCCCTATAATCATTTATCTTGAATGCTATTCTTAAATCTTTTTTCAGCAACCCAAGTTATGAATGGACAGAACGAAAACTAAGACTTCTGTTATATTAAACTTTTCATGACTTAGCAAAAGACGATGCTCTCACTATTTTTGACCAATCCCTCCTTTGCATGACATACCTTGTTTGTTTCCCCGGTGTTGCTACTCACTCGAGCTTTATTATATTTAGCTCAACCATTCAAAGAATAGTGAGGGCTATTTTAATTCCCCTGGCGTCGGTGTCAGCGTCGGTGTCTATTTAAAGTTTTTGGATAGTTTTTTTGTTTGGTATAAGTTGTTAAAGTTTTGGGGGGAGTTTGTTTGTTATGATAATGACATTCCTGATATGAATAGCAAGTAAAATATTTGTCTCACATGAAAACAAATTCTGACAAAAGAGCCCCTGGCCTCAAAAGAATTTAAAATTGAATGTCTTTGACATAAAAAGAAATATGCACAATAAGTGCTTCAATAGAGAGGAAGCATAAAAGACTGATCTTGTACAGACAGCCCTATCTGATTTATAGGGGAAAATATCAAATTTAGTATATTGTTAAGGAACACCTGGGGGATGTCATGTGGTGTGGTGGGATGTTATCTGGAATGTTTGGTAGAAGATGACATGATGATTGATAGGAGTGGGATATCATGTGGGTAGGGTGGGATATCATGTGGGCAGGGTGGGATTGTATGTAGGACAGGGTGGGATAGTATGTAGGACAGGGTGGGATGGCTTGTGAGAGAGAAAGTGGGATGGCATGTTGGACACGGTGGGTTAGCATGTGGGACAGGTTGGGCTGGCATGTAGCGCAGGGCAGAATGGTATGTGGGACATGTGGCGGCATCTGGATTTCAGCTGTGATGGCATGTGCACGGAATGGCAGATCTGGATTTTAGGTGCGATTGCATGTAGTACATAGGATCTGGGTGGCATGTGGGACAGAGGTCATGATCACATGTGGGACAAAGGATGGAAGGAGCCTTATCAATGGCCAGAGGATCATTCATGCTTTTATTTTTCATTGTGAGTGTGTTCTTGTATTATTCATAATTATTTCTGGTAAGGTTTGCATATATTTGTACATCTACAAATTCTATAATTTCGCTGTTAATTTTTGCCTAATAAATTTGTTGGTTCTGATGCGATAGCATCAGGGACCTACAGTATGCAGTTATGATGGCATGTGTGTGTGTGTGTGTGTGTGCGTGTATGTGTATTTAGTGGTGATGTCATGCATATTAATGAGTAGGCAGGGCTTAATGTAAAAATCTTGAAATGCTTTTATTTTAACAAGTACATATCTGTTTTGTTTCATATTTGGTGCAGTTATGTTAGCTAGTGTGTACATGTTCATGGTATGAAAATGTTGAATTTCATTAATATGCATAGTGGGCGGGGCTTAATATGATTTTGCTGAAAAAGGCTTGTAAACATGATATCTCAAGAACGATAAACTGGATTCAAGTCATATGTGATACACAGATAGCTCATGGTCCATAGATATGCCTCATTGATTTTGGTGGTGATGTCATGCATATTAATTAGTAGGCGGGGCTTAATGTAAAAAAATTGAATTGCTTATATTATAACAACCACATATATGTTTTGTTTCATGTTTGGTACAGTTATGATGTTTGCTAATGTGTATAATATGTTCATGGTATAAAAATGTTGAATTTCATTAGTATGCATAGTTGGCAGGTTTTAATATGATTTTGCTGACAAAAGCTTGTAATCACAGTATCTAAAGAATGATTTACTGGATTCAAGTCATATGTGATACACAGATAGCCCATGGTCTATGGATGTGCCTTGTTGGTTTTGGTGGTGATATCATGCATAATAATGAGTAGGCGGAGCTTAACCTAAAATTCTTTAAATATGATACATAAGCAACCATATGTCTGTTTTGCATCATACTTGCTGTAATAATATTGTTAATTATTGTGCACATGCTAGTGTTGTCAATAGGTATGTCTACTTTATTGATCTGCATCATGCATGTGGTCGTGGCTTATTAATAAATATCCTGGAACATATATTTCATGATATGCAATGACATGACAGTTAATACGAAACTTGCAAATCAATCAGCATATGAAAAAAAGCATTGGAACCACAAAACCTTTGGTTCTGGTTTTACAGGTGGACTACATAGTAACAGCATTTGCTTATCTTCATTCACAGTATATAGTATACTTTTAAAAGTTTATGTATCGATATCTGCGTTTGTGGAAAATAAATCTTGATTATTCTCTTGATGATAAATTGTATTTTCAGGTGCTATTGGGAGTTTCGTAGTTACACCAACAGATTTAATACGTGTGAGATTACAAGCTCAGGGAAGTCTTAAAGCTGGTGAAGTATCGCGCTACTTGGGTTTCTTACATGCGCTCAGTGATATATATCGAGCAGAGGGCTTCTTTGGTCTGTATAGAGGAACATCACCGACTGTGCAAAGAGCAATTGTTGTTACTGCAACTCAGGTTAGTAGTAGAGTGAGAAAATATCATTTTAGTTTTAAGGGAAAAGATTTATTATCCTCTTTATAAAGCTAAAAAAATATACAGTAATAAGCAAATTAAATTGATTTAAAGAATAAGTGTGTTGTGAAGTCAAATGAATTTTTTTCTGTTTATTGAAAAAATGGAAAGTTAAAAATTATCCTTGTTGGTTGTGCTCAGAAGCCTGAGCTTTAAAAAAATGACTTTTATTAGATTGCTTGATTTTGTCACAAATGATATAAAATTATATAGAATTTGTCACTGAATATTTTTTGAAGGATCGTTCAGCCTAAAACTTTTCCCTAGCTGGGTCGCAGTATAATTGAATACTAACTTGAATTAGGGAAGAACTATGTTTCAATGGCTAGAATCTTACATATTAAAATATTAATCGAGTTGATGTGGATCAGAGCATTCATGCAAGCTAATACAAATGGAAATAACAGTTCTTTGCATGATTGTTTGAAAAGCAGAAATTCTTTTTCAGATAAAAGTAATATTCTCATAATTTTGTGTAAATTTTATTTGATATAGCATACTATTAGAGCCAATTTGGTACAAAAATTAGGTTGATATCATATTCTGTTCAGGAGATATGGATTTGTAAAGATTTCCCAATTGCATTTTAAAGTTTTTGTACAGTATGATGAATTAGTGTTTGATGATGTCATACAGGCAATTCCATTGCAAATGCTTATGTATTTCTTTGAACATTAATTGGTTGTTTCTGTATGATTAAAAACAATTTTCCAAAAGCTATTTAAGTAGGGTATATTTGGCAATATATATATCTACCTCCTGTGGTGTAGCGGTTATTATACATATCTACATACCACGAGGTCCTGGGTTCAAGCCTGGGTTGGGTAGACACGCCAGTGCACCACAACTGGTTATCAAAGGCCGTGGACATTGACTTGGTTGTCAATGTTATGTCTGTCCGTACGTCGTACCTGTGTTCTCGTCCGGGTCGTATTAAGCGTTTCGTGATAGCATTGTTACTATCATAACCGATTACGCAGGTGACGACCCTGTCATTGTAATTGTGTGTTCACTCGTCGTCGTCGCAATATATATAAATACGTAACTTTCATCAATTTATTTTTCTAGCAGGTTTTACTAATAAGAAAAGATGATATAACATATCAACATGATTTTTGTACTAAATTGTTTCCAAAATTGTTCCATTTCTTATGAAAGGTTATGAAAAGACATGGGAATATTCCTCTAAAGGGGCAGTCAAATACAGATATATTGTCTGTTGCTTAGATTCCACCTGTACAAAAGTATGCATACAGTACATGTGAACAGAGTAACAAAAATGACGACGGGTGGGTAGGGCGAATTATTTGGATTATAGGACTGTTTATTGTTGTAGGAGCTGGGGATGCTAGTTTAATTTAAAGGGAAGAATGTTGGGTAGAAGATGAGGCGGCACAATTGGTGGGAGGGGGAGGAGAAATTGGTGCTAGGTTGGATATCAGAGGAGAGTGCATGTTTCAGAGCAAGACTGAAAATTGAGTGGAAGGTGGAGGGGTTGCTAGTGTAATGTGTGCATGTTTTCAGCAGCAAATGGACTTTTCCAATGCCTTCTTTCTAAAGGATTAGTTCAGGAGTCAAGCAAGTCCATCTCATATGAAAGAGGACTTTAAAAAAAAAAAATTAATGGTGAAGAAAGCATTCAAAAATCTGATTCCATTGAGAAGATGTACAAGTTTAAAGCTTGTCTAATTTATGTAGAAATGGCTGGTGTAGTAAGTCTACTATTGAAAGTTGGTGTCCTCATCAGATTCTTAACCATTCTTAATGTATTTTAAAGAGTTTATTCTAATTTATTACTATTTAGATTATTTTTCCTCTAACTTTCTTCAGGTGGTATATTATAAATGCCCTTTCTAGATTCAGTTTAATACTTTTCTGACATATCCCATGTTTTTAAAGCCTAAAAAATGCAGGCAAAATATGATAGAATATATAACGACTTTGAGGAATCTGAGGCTATGACATCACAATTTGTCTGATTTCAGTCATTTCTACACAAATGATACCAAATTTTAACCCTAGATTTCTCCTTAACGGAAAAGATTTTTGAATGCTTTCTTCACTATTATGTCTCTTTGGGAGTCCTCTTTCATATAAGATAGACCTGCTTGACCACTGAACTAATCATTTAAATGATACTGATTGTTTTGCTAGATAGAAGAAAATAGTTTTGAATACAGAATCTTAATGAAACATGGTGATCCATAGTTTGGATAGTATTTGTTTATACTGTTACATCCTTTTTGTCCACTTATGGAAATAAGGACAACACTGATCTGTTAAAAACCATGCATGAAACTAGCAAAAATTGTCATTGAAGTCAGCCTTGGTATTTTGTTATGTATACACTTTGTTTTAGGTGTCTATCATAAATATCTGACCCCAAGTTTGTTATTCTTTACCATACTTCCAATCAATTTCTAGCAGGAATAAACTTTTAGAAAAGAAATTGAATTACCATACTATACATCATAAAGTTAGCATATTAGGAAATTCCTTAAACTTTGTCAGCCATAACTCTGAAAAGTGAAGGCATATTTTTCTTGAGTCTCAAGAATATTTAAGCACACTTTTCGTGATGGCACTGAAAACCAAATGTTCAGCATCATAATTATTTCTTATGAATACTTAGTAATTTTTCAATGACACGAGTATCAAAAATTACACCAGTATTTTCAAAATTCTTATGACTTAATTGAAAAGGCGTTCTCACTTTTTGCCTGATAGCTTCTTTAAAACTATTTGTAATAGGCCATTTAACTCTCAACACCTTGAACTACATACAGTGGTGTGAGTAATTGAAGTATCCTCTCTTTCTATGTACAGGTATCGTGTTATGACCACATTAAACATGGATTACTTAATCGTAACATCATGAATGAAGGGACGGCATTGCACATCGTGTCCGCTATGTGCGCAGGATTCCTGGTGGCCTTCACGTCTTCTCCATTAGATGTTGTTAAAACGAGGATAATGAATCAGCAAATCAAAGGTACAGTTTAGTATTGGCTGCTAAAATGTTGTTGTCAATTAAGACAGCATTCGACAAATCATATGTCCAGCTGCCCGTTTTACCCAAACTCTTATCAGGGTAACCATGACATTTACTTGACCTGCCCAGATGGACAACTTGCATGATTTTCAGCGAAATTATCATTGCATTGTATACAAAAATAGTACACGGGTAACCTTGCTTACTTTCAGGGCAACCACAAACTCAGATACTCCTGCCTGATAGCAAGTTGGATTTTTGGTTCCTGTGTCAAGATTGTTTGTAAAGGATAAATTCAGTGGCCAAACACTTAAAATTCTTATTCCATTAACCATTACTCTACAATGCAGTAATTTTATTGCCGTTTTCAAACCACCTTTTTCTATAAAAAGATTCGGGACCTTAAGCAAAGTCCTATAGGAGTAATCTTAGAATCATTATAAAGTACTCTAATATTTCTTTCACAAAATGTAACTTTTTCTATACAAGTCATATTACTGATTTTTGAGAAAAAGTAGCTTGAAAATGGGTAAAACTAAAAAATTGCTAAAATATTGACAAAAAATGTTTTTCTTTCTTTTAAATCATACAATAACTTCAAGATCACATTTTTGCTTCAAAATCAAACATGAAGTCCTAAGACATGATAATGTTGATTTCTGGTCTAATTTTTATATCCCTACTTGCAATCTTTTGTTCTTAAGAAATTTATAAAATCGTGCACCAAAACATCGCACATGCTTCATTGAACCGTTGTTCGGAACTGCTTGCAATTTCCTTTCATTTAATATATAAATAAAGAAAGACATACCCCCTCAATTTGAATCCTCTCCTATAATGATTAAATTTCATTACAGCATTTTCAATGACTATGTAGTGTAGTGGATATGAACGCGACTAGCATGTGAGCGCACCAGCTTTGAGTCCCGCCGAGACTACTGCATTATAATTTTTCTGCTGCGGTTTTCGGGGGTCATTTGGCTAAAATCATTTTTGGTGTTTTTTCATCTTTCCTTTCTTGCTAAAAATCGTAGATTAGCATCATGGGAAAGTGAATTTTATAAAGAATCTAAATATATAACACAAATATCTGTTTTCATTATTCACAAGAAATTATACTTGTGAAAATATTGACCCATTTGTTGACCAAATTTAGCCAAAAATTGTTTCAATTGCAAATTTTTGTCCAATTTTGCCTAATTTGGCTTTCATTACTCATAAGATCCATATATTAGCTTCCATTCAAACCAAACCTGTAATGAAAGAAAATGAATGGAAAGTTGTCAAAAATGCATTCAAAAACAAAAGTTACAAAAATTGGGCTCACAATTTTCAAACCCCTGGTAGGCTTAGGGTTTAAAAAGGAGATACCATGTTTTAAGTGTAAAGATCTTTGTAATTTTGCATCAAATTTATTTTAAATCATCCTTATATTGGACTGGTTGTCACACTACAGACTCACATTGCTTAAAATCCTTGGTGGTTTTAATTGAAATATTTGTTGTGATGTTTATCTAAAAAAACAACTTATGTATGGTCGCCTTTACGCCTACTTGAGAAGATTCTCAAGTAGATGTTGTTAAAACAAGATACATGAATCAGCAGATTAAAGGTCACAGTTTGGTTTTGTCTTTTAAAAAGGAAAGAAAATGTTTTGTCCGAATTTTCATAAAGTATAATTTCATGGGACAAAATTATATTGTGATTAAATACGATAAACTAAAGTGGTAAAATAGATACTTACAAGTCTTATTCCATTAGGGAGATATTTAGGTTTAAAGATAAAACAAATTTAGGTTAGGAAATACTTGTATTGGACCGGTTGTCACACCACACTCACATTGCTAAAAAGCCTTAGTGTTTTTAATTGAAATATTTGTTGTGATGTTTAGCTACTAGGCATGTCGGCAGAATCTAGTAAAACAACTGATGTATGGTGGCCTTCACCTGTAGCTGTTGTTAAAACAAGATTCATGGATTGGCCAATGAAAGGTAAAGTTTTGTTTTGCCTGCTAAAAAGGAAAACAAATGTTTTTGTTCAAATTTTCATAAAGTATGATTTCATGGGACAATATTTTATTGTGATAAAATACGATAAAGTAAAGTGGTAAAATAGATACTCACAATTCTTCTTCCATTTAGGAGATATTTAAGTTTAAAGATAGAACAGATTTAGGTTAGAAAATACTTGTATTGGACCAGTTGTCACACCACACTCATGTTGCTAAAAAGCCTTAGTGTTTTTTAATTGAAATATTTGTTGTGATGTTTAGCTACTAGGCATGTTGGCAGAATCTAGTAAAACAACTGATTTATAGTGGCCTTCACCTGTAAATGTTGTTACAACAAGAATCATGAATCACCAATTAAAAGGTAAAGTTTGGCTTTGCCTGCTAAAAAAGAAAGAAAATGTTTTTGTCCAAATTTTCATAAAGTATGATTTCATGGGACAATATTATATTGTGATAAAATAGATAAACTAAAGTGGTAAAATAGATACTTACAAGTCTTATTCCATTAGGGAGATATTCAGGTTTAATGATGGAACAAATTTAGGTTAGAAAATACTTGTATTGGACCAGTTGTCGCACCACAGACTCACATTGCTAAAAAGCCTTAGTGTTTTTATTTGAAATATTTGTTGTGATGTTTAGCTACTAGGCATGTTGGCAGAATCTAGTTAAACAATATTCATCAGATGCAGAATTTGTTTTCAAACAGATGAAATCATTGATTATCAATATAACAGGTATTAAAACCTCCGTGGTACAGTGGTTAGTGCTTTGTCCTCTCACCCGCACGTCCCTGGTTTGTATCCCGGTGGGTGTGCAACCAGTGAGTTCACAACTGGTTATCAAAGGCCTTGATCGTCTTGATATAATGTCCAGCACTGGATGCTTTCGGAACGTTAAAGCTTGCTATGCTATAAAAAGAGTATTTTGTATTGGTGATGCATAAGGTTTTTAGTGAGTTTAGGTAGGAGCACAGTAGCCCAGTGGTTAGTGCATCCGTCTCATACTCAAAAGGTACCAGGATAGAATCTCAGCCAGGGCGCAGTGCTGTGTCTTTGAGCATGACACTTTATGGCATTTGCTCTAGTTCACTCAACTGTGAAATGAATGCCAGGTTTGGCTGGGGAGTTAACCTGCAATGGACTGGTGTCCCATCCAGGAGTCAAGTACTCTCATCTGCTTAGCACCATGGAAACCGGGCATTATTACTGGCTCTGTAAGCCCTCTGCAGGTTTGATGGCATGGCATGGAACAAATAACTTTAATGGGTAGGAGGAAGATAAATCATTTCTTGTGTTAATGTGGTTACTTATTTTATTTCAAAATTTTAAATCTTTGCAGGTGTTGCCAAGAATGAAATACGGTATAAAAACACAGTGGACTGCTTCATCAAAACTGTGCGATCAGAGGGCATTTACGGTCTGTACAAAGGGTTCATTCCAAACTGGATGAGGTTAGGTCCGCATACAATCATTAGCTTTTTCTTGTTTGAGTTCTTTCGAAAAAAAGCCGGAATACGACCTATATGATTGGTTGTTTGTAGGAATTAAATGTTTTAGGGCATTCCCTTTTTTTCTGAAATAATGTTTTAAAATATATTGATCATAATATTGCCCGAGGGACTTTGTATTTTTTATTCATATTTATACAGATGACTATATTTTGAGGGGGTGAAAGTAGAATGTAGGGTAGAGAACTACAATATATAATATGGGATAGATGCTGCTGAGGATTTATTTTTAGCAGATGGTAATGTTGCAACAGATGGTGCACCCCCTTGACTAGGCATGTGGTTTGTAGGGGGTGGAAGTGTCCATTTCTGCAGTTGAGTACTCACTTTTCAGCTTATTGGACATGGGTTCACTTTTGCAGCTGTTTCATAGTCAACTTAAAAAAGGAGACCTTGAGCTTGGAGCTAATGGATCGGAACAAAGTTATAAAAAAGTGACAGTTGAACTGTTCCGTGATGGCTGTGCTGTTGAGAATAGTCTCAGGAACCTGAGAAAGTTTTCAGTTTGTTGACTGTTGGGTAAGAGATGTAAGCACTTTTGAGTACCTTGGTCGAAAGTGCAATATAAGATTGACCGTTTCCAGCAATCAAAGGGTTGAATCTGAATACATTTGAATATAGTGCGAGTTGTAGTTAACCGAGTTTTCAGAAAATCTAGAATTATTTTCACACAATTTTTGTGTTGAATTCTGTGGGAAATATTGGTTAAATTTCATGTCTATTTTACCTCTCCTTTAAAGGATTAGTTTAGGGGTTAAGCAAGTCCTTTTTATATGAAAGAGTGACTTCAAAAGAAACAAAATGGTGAAGAAAACATTCAAAACTCTTATTACGTTAAGGAGATATCTAAGTTTAAAGTTTAGTTCATTTGTGTAGAAACGACTGAAATCAGACTTGTTTTGATGTCATAGCCTCAGATTCCTCAGTCTTTATGTATTCTATCATATTTTGCCCTGTGATTGTGTGGCTTAAAAACCATGTGATATGTCAAAAAAGTAGTAAAACTGACTCTAGGAAGGGTATTTATAATATACCCCCTGAAGAAAGTTGGTGGGAAAATGATTCAGATAGTGAAAACAATCAATAAACTTTCTTTAAAATACATTAACAAAAATTGCAAATAATGTGAGGATGAAGACGCCAACTTTTCATCCTTCCACATCTTATTGTCCGTCTGGCCTCATTCATTGTTCAGCTACTAGGGAACAAAAGATTGCCACCCTAGAAAAGGAATTTCAACTATTTTTATGAAAAGAAATTTATATAAAGGAGAACAAATGTAATCCACACTTTAATAGCAGTCTTCCCTTGAATAGAGGGACACATAATAGACACATAATATTACACATGGTAATCTGCAAATTAATCTGTACTGAATTTTCAGTTGAATAATAGAAGCGAGGACTGAATGGAATTTATAATGAAGTGTCTTGCAAATGAATAGCAAAAAACCAATTTCTTAGCTTGAATAGAATAGAATTTTCATTCTGATTTGGTAGAAAGATCAGCTCCATGTGGTTTTTAAGGAAAAAAGTTTAGCTTGTTTCTTTTGGAAGTGTCAGATTTAAGTTAAGACTGGGGAACTGTAGTGCAATGGTGAGAGTGAAGGTTGGAATAATGAGTTGGTTAAGAGTATTTTTGTTAGATAGTGGATGGCATAAGGTGGGTTGAGGTAGTAGGTGCATGGATGATGGTAGGTGAATTGGGGATGTTAGGTGATGAATGGGCGGTTGTAGGTGATGGGGCATGTTGGGGAATATGATGGCAGGTGAATTAAGAATTGTAGATGAACGGGGCATGGAAGGTAAAGGGGGATGGCAGGTGAATGGGGCATGTTGAGTTGACAGAAGTTAAAGAATTGGAGTGAGAGGAAAGAATGTTGGGTGGAAGATGGTAGAATGATTGGTGGATGTAGGAATTAGAATTAAGGTGGGATGTCATGGGGAACATAGCATGGTATGATATGTGGAACAGAGGGTGGGATGGCAGGTGTGACAGAGGCTGAAAATAGTGTTATTAGCAGTGAGGGGATGTGCATCGTTTGCGATGTCTGGTTACATCTTATTTCCTTTCAGCGTACTTCCTGAAGCAAGCCTTCCTTATATGCATTTAAACCTTAAGCAATTTATGAAGGAAACATTTGCAGGTATTTTTTGTTAACCCTACTTTTGCTCAAAATTTTACAACCTTAAATTTGATACTAAAGTTTAGAAATGTACTAAGAAATTTATGACAATTTGTTGTGACAGGACTGAGTTGTTGTGCTAAACTGTGCTTTTACATGTACTTAAAAGGGATAGAGTGCCCAGCCTAAGACTACCCCTGGATCACCCCTAGATCTGTGAATGAATATTCATAATGCGTACTTCCAACACTCTTTCAGATTAAAACCATCCTATTTACATATGGATGCTTTGATTAAAGGGTCCTGTAGTAAAGTATTAAACTAAAATGACCCAAGAATTTTGTTTATACTGGTGACTTGGTACAGTATTTCTTTCTGAATTAAAATAAATTTTGTAATGTTTGAAATTACATAGATACATAGAAGCTTTAGATACTCTGGTGTAAAAAATTGAAATTATATTTGATCTTCATTTAAAAATCATGATTGGAATTAAATCATTGTTGTATTTAAACTATTAGGAGGGAATGAATTGAGTGTCTCTAATAATCTTTGAAGATTACACATATATATATATATATATTATATATGTGTGTGTATATGTATGTGTGTGTGTGTATATATATATATATATATATATATATATATATATATATATATATATATATATATATATATATTTATATATATATATATATATATATATATAGGAGTTCCTGTTGTATTTTTGTCTGTTTTGTGGAATATATATTCTTCTTTTGAGATTGATGTTTGACACAATAACGTTAGAGAAGAAATAAATTAACTCATTTTTGTATTAAACAATGTTCAGCCCAAATAATGGAGGTTTTCCTTTAGTGTAATTATCATTGTTTACTATGCATTATTTTGTATGTCAAATTAATGAAACGTGACTGGCAGTTTTCTCTCTTGTTCAACTCTACAAAAAGACAAAATTGTGATTGTTTTACTGCTACATTTTCTCTATGCATTCCAGGTACTTTCTTTTGTTAAAAACTTCTCAATAATGGTTGGCCACTTATACACATTGTGAGTGCATGCTCCAGTGGTCAATTATTTTTAGATATGACAGCTTACGTTTGAAATGATATATAATATTAGTGAAGTAGCAATAAAAGTTTCTATGCACATGATATAAACAGAAATTTAAAGATATTGTCTTCCTTGGTAAATAGTGTTTTAATTGTGGCAGTCGTTGGAAGTTTCTAATACAGAGTAACTTTGGCATCCATCTTTTAATGAACTGGTAGCTGTTATATTAGCTGTTCTGTAAACAAACTACCCCAGAGTATATGTTGCTGATGTTATATATCAGTATAAATATCTCAAGAACCTATTCCACTGGCAGAGGTTTATCCACACTGCAATCCAAGTCTGGAACAGCAAATAGATAAGCAAATGTGTTGTTGGTGAGATTAAAGGAATATTCCCAGTTTTTTTATAAAATTTTATTTGAAAGAAGATACTTTTAGAGCTAATTTGGTACAAAAATCAGATTGATATCATATTCCATTCAGGAGATATAGATTTTTAAAGATTTCAGAGTTGCATTTTAAAGTTTTTGTACAGTATGATAAACTTGTGTTTGATGATGTCATAGAGACAATTCCATTGCAAATGTTTTTTAACGTTAATTACTGTATTTGTTTCTGTATGATTAATAACAATTTTCCAAAAGTAACCGAAGTAGGGGATATTTGGCAATGTATATAAATACCTAACTTTCATAGATTTATTTTTCTAGCAGGTTTTAATGATAAAAAAGATAAAAGGATTATTTTTCATTTCACTCATGAGGACTCTTGTATAGTGCCTTGTTGCCTTTATCTTTATCTGTGTTTGACATAGTTAAAAAAAAAAAAATGTAGTTTGGTGATACGGGGTTACTATGTTAACATACACAAAGGCATTCATTTCAACTTTTTGAGGTAATGGACATGGAAAGATAAAATAACATCTTGGGTGTGCATCCTGTAATTGCCATGGTGACTGACACTTTAAAAGAAAGAAAGAAAATGGTGAAGAAACAATTTATAAGGAGATACTTAAGCTTAAAGTCTCATATGTAGAAATGATTGGTGTGGATAATCTACCATAGAAAGTTGGCACCCCTATCCCCACTTTCATAAAAAATTATAACATGTTTTATAGGAAATAGATTCATTACTACAGTAGATTATTTTCCACTTTCTTCAGGCGGTAAATTATAATTTCCTTTCTAGATTTTGTTTTGCTACTTGCCTGACAAATATACAATCTCAAGAAGATATAAGAAAATCCAAAAAGACAGGAATGTGGGATTGGTAACATCATAATTAGTCTGGTTTCAGTAGTTTCTACAAAATGAGTTGGAACTTTTAACTTTGAATGAATACCTCATTAACAGGATAAGATTTTGGAATGCTTTCTTCACTATTTAGTTTCTTTTCAAGACCTCTTACATATAAGATGGACATGTGTGCTTGACAGTTTCGGTAAGATATGTCAATTAAAAATCCTCACAATTGTTTTTTCTTTTAATAACAGACATGTGATCAATGATTTATAAAAAAAAGCTGAAATTGATCAATTTTCTCATTAAAAATAGCTAAATATTGCCAATTATGCATAAAATAGGTGAAATCAGCTTGGAAAATAGCTGCAATCAGCTAAATAGCTGAAGTCTCACATGCCTGTTAAATAAAAAATAGAAAGTAGTGGTGTTGGTAGATGATCATGCAATGTATGTATTCTTTGAAATTCCTTTCCAGATTTTAGCCTGATATTTTAAGGAAATATTATGCACAAAGAGGCTAATTATAACAGCTTCTATTTTTCAAAATTGATATCTGTTGTCAAAATGGACTGGAATAAAGCCTTCACATTACCATTATACATTTTTGGTACTTAATACCAGAATAGCAAACGAAAATTTTGCTAGCTATTCCGGTACAGAGTTTATTAAGTACCAAAAAAGGAGTATAATGGTAATGTGAAGGCTTTATTCCAGTCCATTTTGACAACCGAAATTCATTTTGACAATAGAAATCCATTTTGACAATAGAAATCCATTTTGACAATAGAAATCCATTTTGACAATAGAAATCCATTTTGACAATAGAAATCCATTTTGACAATAGAAATCCATTTTGACAATAGAAATCCATTTTGAAAATAGAAGCTGTTCTATTTTGATTACATAGAATATCAATGCTCAACTCTGAAATTCCCTTCTATACAGTGTCATTCCATCAAAGTTTCTACTTTTTTAAACCTTTCCAGGATTTCTCCTTTACACACATTTTTTGCTACTGTTTTCATTCAATATTCAGAGTATTTATTCCGGTAGTAAATTTATAATATGACGAACGTTATTGTCTATAGCCCTACCCTCAAAGAGAAATGCACTCTATAAGTAATAGAATTAGTTAACAATTCACACACATTTAAGTTTGTTTTCTGTTATATTATTTGATGAGAGGGGACACACCCCTAATTCACATTGCAAATTATTTTGTGCAGTGGCGGGGGGGCCAGGACTTCATGAAGCAATATCTTTCCTTAGGAGAAATGGCCCGTCAATCATTCACACTTAATGCACATTATTACCTCGGGCATTATGATACACAGCTATTTTTATCACCAGTTTGTAAACAAACTTCCCTCACTAAGATACCTACCATGGATAAGTGATTTCAATCACAAAAGTGCCTTCATTATTCATCTCTGGCATTGTGTAAGCATATACACACAAATAGCCTTGGGCAACTTGACTGTGGTGTGCATGGGAATGGAAGATAAATATTCATTGTTTTGAGTGGAAACAATACACTAAACAGGAAATCGGGATGGTAATTGTCATACCTGAGTTTTCAGGAGTAACTCGGGTGTCGGTAGGCTGAAAGAGAAACTTTTCGGCATGTTTAGTCAAGGGGGAGGCAAGAGAGGGAAATTTTGTCTCATGGTTGAGGGGAAAAAAGCCTTTAAATCGGACAAAATATGTCAGTTTACAAAATTTTCTGGGGGTGCAAGTAGGACAATTGGGAGGGGGGGTGGGTGGGCAGGGATGCTTCCATAGTCGAAAGATGTTGTGAATTTACAAAATTTTCTCTATTTTGGTGGTTGCTTGTTTTACATTTCTTAATTCAAGGGAAATATTGCATCTAATTTTAATTTTTTCACCTTGATTCAAAATGTGTGTAATCAAAGATGTGTATGAACAGAATTAAATACTTGTATGTCTTTTTCTGAGGAAGAAAGGATGTAAACTTCTTAATTACAAAGAATGTTCAAAATCTTCAATTATATTTTTCATAAACAGCCATAAATATTTTTAAATAGTAAAGTAATGAAATATGTAAATTTAAAAATAAAATGTAAGATGTTAATTAACAAGGTAATGTTATGGATAATGTAGGATATTGAAAAGAAGATGTGGAATTAATATCAGTTTATGTTAAGAAAGTTGTGCAAAAATTTAGAGCAAATGTGTGGGGTTTACTCATGACTTGTTCTTCTCCTTAAAAATTTGTTACAGCAAATCAAAATCACAAACTTAACTGTAGCAAATAATGAGACCACTTATCTTAATTAAAATAACCACTCAACCACACAATAAAGACTTCATCTATTGCTATTATGATACTCAACACCAACTTCTACAACAACTCAGGACCAGCAGGAGAACAAATACAATGGAGCCATTAATAAAGGAAATTTGATCCTAATTACTTGTGGTTTTCAGAATAAAGAAAATAAAGAGGAAAAGTTTGCCCTGATTTGCTTATCTATCAAGTCCAGTTTGACTGTTTGAAAGTTAAAGGAGCACAACAACTAATGCTTAATAATAGAAGTACATACCAAGTCAATGATATTAAAATATTTTTAAAGGGATATTCCTAAGGACTTTCATTTTCATATATGTGATAGAACACTATTAAAGAAACAACGTGGCACAAAAATCTGTGACATGATTTTTATTTTTGTATATATATGATACATAGAGGACTATGATTGAAACAATTTGGTGCAAAAAGCATGTTGAGATCCTTTTTTGTTTAGGGAGTTGTTGCAACTGATAGAATGAGCGAGTGTGTTAAAAAGTGACCTCACATTGTACTAGTGTAAAAATCATATTGATATCTTATTCTGCTTTGGAGTTATTATTTTAAAGATTTTACCAATGTGACCTTGCAGTGTACGGTGTAATGTCATAAAGGCAGAGTCTAGTCATTTTTATATGAGAGAATAATATGTGTTCATTATGATAATCATCATAGTATGTATAATCATCATTCTAATCCAATATTTATATCATTCTAAATTTGTAAAAATGGAAATATTATCACTGCATAAAAATGAATTTTGTAACCTTTTCAGTCCTTTGTTATTTTGAGAATAATTAATATGATATAAATATATGATAGTGCCACTAAAAAAAGCTTCAAGAAATTTTTCCATTTTCATATGTAGGATAACGGAATATTAAAGATAGAAACTGGTGTAAAAAACATATTGATATCTTATTCCACTTTGGAGTTATTATTTAAAAGATTTTACCAGTGTGACCTTGCAGTGTACGGTGTAATGTCATAAAGGCAGGGCCAAGACAATTGTATGTATTTC
Source organism: Chiridota heheva (assembly GCA_020152595.1). Taxonomy (NCBI): domain Eukaryota; kingdom Metazoa; phylum Echinodermata; class Holothuroidea; order Apodida; family Chiridotidae; genus Chiridota; species Chiridota heheva. The sequence continues at coordinate 2,290,324 of JAIGNY010004609.1, forward strand.
TTTGGAAATTATTGCCTCTTTATAAATTATTGGAAACATTTTTTTGTTTCATTATTGAGATGGCGCATAACATGCACACTACAAGAACATGCTTTGGTTATCTACTTGTGTATGTTACACTCCATGCAAAAGAAACACTTTTCTTGGTGTCATAGAAACATACACAAATATTTTATTGGATCAGCCTTTATGATATCACATTGTACACTGCAAGGTCACTTTTCAACACAGGTTAAATCTTTTAAAGGCAATAACTGCTAAACAGATTAACTTCAGATACATGTATCGTCATGGTTTTACACCAATTTGTTTCTTTATTGTCTATCATAAAATGGAAATTGTCTTTCATTTATCATTGTTTGTTCACATTCATAAGTAACCTTACAAATTTCTTTAAGTCCATTGTATTCTTAGTGAATCTTAATCAATCCTTGAACTCGCCCTCATGGAACCCAGTGAATCCTAGAGGCAGCAGGGATTGACAAATCAACCAAAAATCAACAAGCCTGCTGGGCACGAGTATTTGAGCCTATAGGTGTCTTGAAAGTAAATGTTGACTGGATTATTTACCAATAAATACAAAAATATAGAAAGTATACAAGGTGACCCTGTTGCTCCAGGTGATACAAATTTTAGATTTTATCATTTTATATGAAGTTTAGAAGTTATAGTATATTTTTGCTAACATCAAATATAACCATTACCTAAAAAAATAATGGAAAGTATTGTCTGACAGAAAGAATAACTTATGTTTGCACTAATTTTTCGTCGCTTCTCAGATCAACATGATTATAATTCTTCATTTTAACATCCTTCAAATATTCTCACCTTTTTGAACTGTATCACTTAGGGAGTTTCTATGACAAAGGATGGACTAATGAAATTAACATATCAGGTTGACGGTAATTAAGTGTTGATTAAAAGATAACTTTTGAAAACTGACCAAGACCCACCCTTATCTCCTCAAATGTTTCTTTCAAGTAACTATAATTTCCTCATCACACTTTATTGCAGATATCAATTTTCCCCTATCCATTGTCTATGGCTGCATCCTGATGGCACCGTCTAACCTTATGACCTCTGCATTCATCATGGGGTTTTCAATGATTGCTTGTGCCATGTGTGCAAACTCATCTGGGTTGCCTAGCCTTTGTGGAAATGGAACACTGTGGGCCAAGAAGGTGCGAACCTTTTCTGGAAGGGCGGCAAGAAGAGGTGTATCAAATAACCCTGCAAGAAAGACGAAGAAAAAACAACGATACTCAAAGCGATTCTCTACAATGTATATACAATTTAGTAGTAAGCTAAAAGAATCAGAACGACTAGGAAATAATTTTGCTTGATTGTGAAACAATTTTACATCTAATACTAAAAATCTTTAGCCATTTCTAAAGTAGAAGTCAGAGAGTCGCCCACCCCAAATGCTCACTTTTCAGCAAATTTCCCCACCTCCTCTTATCCGAAGGCACACTTTTCAGCAAGTGTTTCGCCTACCCTCACCCCAATTTTAAGACATCGCAAACAATACAAATCCCTCGCGGCTAATAACACACCATCCATCATCACATACCATTCGCCCTCTGTTCCACAAGTCATTCCATCCTCAACTCCTCTACAGGAAATCATACATGAAATCCAGATGCTATTCCACCACATGACCCATATGCCATTACACCTACAATTAGAATGACAACCCACCATATGCCATACCACCTTGTCCCACATATCATGCAAACCTGTCCCACACATCATCCCCCCCTATACCACATGCCATCCCACTTTGACCTACAGATCATTCCATCCTATCCCACATGCCATCACACCTGAATCCATTTGCCATCCCACCCGTCCCACATACTATGCCACCCTGTCCCACATACTATGCCACCCTGTCCCACATGCCACACCACCCTGTCCCACATGCCATGCCACCATGTCCCACATGCCATACCACCATGTCCCATATGCAATGCCACCCTGTCCCACATGCCGTCCCTCCCTGTCACACAGATAAGGCTGATCTATCTACCAAATCAGAATGAAAATTCATTGCAGATTAATTTTGACATTATCATAAATCTATTGTTTCCACTCTATTCACATGAGTATTTATTGCTTATATTTTTATTCATCCCCAAGACACTTAACTACAAACTCTTTTGGGCGTCGGGCACTATTGATTGATTTTTTCATGCCAGAACAAATATTTTGATTGCCACTAATTCCAAGCATGCATTTGTTGTACTTTCTTTCAAGGTGAGTTTCCTTTGTATAAATATTCTTTCACAAAAGAAATTGGGATTCCCTTCCAAGGGCAGAAATCTTTTGCTGAACAATGCATGACGTCGGACAGACAAAGGATGTGGACAAAAAGACTATGGTTAAGATGCTGCATCCCCTCTTATCTAACTCTGTTGGCAAAATTGGTTATTTCCATTCACCGACTCTTTTGACAGATATGCTTGTATGTTCCTTCACTGTTAAGCCTCCGGCATGGTCCTGTGCACCACCCACATACCATGTAAATCTTTGAACTTCAAAGGTAGGAGAATAATATTTAACAAACCTGGTGCTATTGTGCAAACTCTAATGCCATGGCTTGACAAATCCCTTGCGATAGGTAACGTCATTCCTACAATAGCACCTTTGGAAGCTGAATATGCAGCCTGACCAATTTGTCCATCAAATGCTGCCACGCTTGCTGTGTTGATGATAACTCCCCTTTGTCCATCCTCATTAGGTTTATTCTCTCCCATTGCTCCTACAGCTAGTCGAATCACATTAAATGTTCCCGAGACGTTGACCTACCATAGAAAGAAGAGAATCATGTTCCCTGTCACTAGTTCTATAATTCAGGACACAAAGTTGTGTTAAGGTTCCGATGCTCAATAATGAGTTTAAACAGCAGAATTTTTTCCCTCAAAAACTTGCACGGTGTTTGTCTTTATTCAAATCAAAATTGCACATCATAATTATTGGTGGTCTTTTTTGAGGGTGCCTGTAAGTGTGAGATTACTTCCAATCTGGTCACTGTTGACGCTTCACAAATGCAGTTACTACCCGTTTCCCACCCTTATCACTCAAGAAATCAAGCTTTCAAGATGCCACAACTTGTTCAAAATGACTGGTTTATGTGTTTGTTCAAAAAAACAATCGTTGATTTTCCCAATTGAAAACTATCTTATTGCAAAATTTATTAAGACAGGATGGTGGATAAATGGTTACTGCAATAGTGAAGATTTTGTTTAACTTACTGTAGCTGCTGATACACCTCGTGGTACAAAGGCAAATAAAAGAAATAAAATTCACAAAGACCTAAAGAACGAGAGTGTGTAATGATACTTTAAATCTGAAATCAGATCACGACTACACAAACCTGTTCAAATCTATATCTACAAATTTTCCCAGTGAAAGAAGATATTTTAGACAATTTCTTTATAGGAGTAAGTACTTCAGTGATCACACAGCCGGTTTATCCTATATGAAAAAGAACTTTTGCACCACTTTTTAGACCCAAAGTTTTTAGCACCCATGCTCCAGAGCCATGTACAGTGTGCTATTTAAACTGCATTGTGTGAACTGGTTGTGAGTGTCAGATGCAAAATAAGTATATAATGTAACAAAACTTATTTTCATTTATAAATTTTTCACATTAATCAAATGAATTATGTTATCAGTTAAAAAATCATGTGTAGGAAAGAAAGAACGCTTATTACGTCGAGTTCGTATTACGCAATCCTTTCACATTTTTTTCCTTTATTACTCATCTATCATACAAGCTCAACCAATAATCTAATTACTTTTCGACCAGACTATTCAAGAAAACATGAAAATTTGTGAAGTTATTAATAGTATTAACTCTTTATTTTCTTATGTACATGTACAATACATTGTTTTTAAATCTTTTAGATCACAATGGCTTAAAGAGAGAATCTTGTTTCAAGAAAATTGCTTGACCCCAGCTGGTAATTCTGATACATATTAGTGACATCACTTCCATGGCAGTTATTGATTGGCATGTCAGCATGTGTGCAAATATTTAGACCAATGAAAAGCGTTCACTTAGTATTGTATATCTCTGTCCACATTAACACGTTAACTGGCCTTGAAGGCTGCAAACTTGACCACAGACTTCCATAACTTTATGCCAAAAGAAAAACCTTTTGTTTCCATTCTCCTACATAATAGGACCACTTTCCAGTTACTCATATTTGTCTTGTGCAACAGGACTGTGGAATGGCCCTCACAGATCCCTGGGGGCCCTCACAGATTCCTGGGGGCCTTCACAGATCCCTGGGGCCCTCACAGATCCCTGGGGGCCCTCACAGATTCCTGGGGCCCTCATAGATCCCTGCAGATCCCTGGGGGCCCTCACATATCCTGGGGGCTCTCATAGATCCCTGGGGGCCCTCACAGATCCCTGGGGGCCCTCACAGATCTCTGGGGGCCCTCACAGATCTCTGGGGGCCCTCACAGATTCCTGGGGGCCTTCATAGATCCCTGGGGGCCCTCACAGATCCCTGGGGGCCCTCACAGATTCCTGGGGCCCTCATAGATCCCTGGGAGCCCTGCAGAACCCTGGGGGCCCTCAGATCCTGGGGGCCCTCACAGATCTCTGGGGGCCCTCACAGATCTCTGGGGGCCCTCACAGATCCCTGGGGGCCCTCACAGATCCCTGGGGCCCTCACAGATCCTGGAGGCCCTCACAGATCCATGGGGGCCCTCACAAATCCCTGGGACTCTCACAGATCCCGGGGGCCCTCACAGATCCCAGGGGCCCTCACAGATCCCAGGGGCCCTCACAGATCCCTGGAAGCCCTCACAGATCCCTGGCACATCAGTCTGCTCGCCACACTCTCTAAGGGCCTCAATCTGCTAGCCACACTGTCTGGGGGCCTCAGTCTGCTAGCCACACTCTCCAAAGCATTTTTGAAAACTTTCCTTTCATCACTAGTTTGGTTGGAATAGAGGCTAAGATATTTATCTTTTGAGTAATCAAAACCAAATTAGGAAATATTAGACAAAAATATGCAAATTAAGCAATTTCAGCTAAATTTGGTCAACAAATGGTCAATCTTTGCAGAGGTATAACTTCTTGTCAATATTGAAAACAGAGATTTGTGTTACATATTTAGATTCTTTATGAAATTTCTTCTCCAATGATGCTAATCTATAATTTTCAGAAAGAAAGAAAAAAACACCAAAAAGGTAAAAAAACTGAAAGCTGCAGCAAAAAAATAGGTACACACAAAAGGTGAGAAAAACACCAAAAATGAGGTTCTTTTGGGGTTTTTTATAGTTGAAGAAAAAAAAAAATTACATGTAAGATTTGAGAAGAAGCAAAAAAAATTGAGAAAGAAAAAAATTGGCAATTTTTGAGTTTAACCCCTTTTCAAGCTACTTTTTCTCAAAATTCTGTAATATGACTCCTATAAAAAAAGTTACAATTTGTGAAAAAAATATCTGAGTACTTAAAAAGGATACCAAGATTACTCCTATAGGACTTTGGTAAAAGTTCCAATTTTATTTCCACCATATGTCCCACATGGCATCCCATGCTATTACCCACATGGATCCCACCCTACATGTATGTCCCACATTAATCCAACCATATGTACCACATGACGTCCCTCCCTATGTCCCACATGGCATCCCTCCCTGTGTCCCGCATCAGTGGCTTCCCACCTGATGTTCCACATAACATCCCACCATATGTTCCACATGGTATCCCTCCCAATATCCCAATGAAATCTTACTTTATGTCCCACATGGCATCACATCCCATGTCCCACATGGCATCATGTCCCCATGGCCTCCTACCCTATGTCCCACAAAGCCTCCTACCCTATGTCACACATGGCATCCTACCTTATGTCACACATGGCATTCCAACCTATGTCACACTCTGTGTTACTAGTGGCATCCCACCATGTCCCACATGGCATTCTACCCTGTTCCACATGGCATCCCACCCCATGTCCCACAACCCCATGTCCCGCATGGCAATCCACCCTATGTCCTGCATGGCATTCCACCACATATCCTACGTGGCATTCGACCTTGTTCCACAAGGCATCCCACCCCATGTCCCACATGGCATCCCACCCCATGTCCCACATGGCATCCCACCCTGTCTCACATGATGTCCCATAAGAAGTCTCATCCTAGCTATCACAGTTCCAGATTGAGCATACTATGTGAGAGAGAGAGTTGAACACACAATTACAATGACGGGGTCGTCGCCTGCATATTTGGTTATGATAGTACAAATGCTATCACGAAACACTTAATAAGACCCAGACGAGAACACAGGTATGACGTACGGACAGACATAACATCGACAACCAAGTCAATGTCCACGGCCTTTGATAACCAGTTGTGGTGCACTGGCGTGTCTACCCACCCCAGGATTGAACCCGGGGCTTCGTGGTCTGTAGACAGGTATGATAACCGCTACACCACAGTAGGTAGATAAGCATACTATGTATGAAAGTGTCAGTTCATATAATACCTTATATGCAAATGAGTTCTTAAATAAGAAAAAAAGGTGAAGTCAAATAATTATGCCTGATATAGCCCTTGGTGTATACAACATGGTAAATATTATATCATATGTCCCTCATGGCCCCCATCCATGTCCCACATGGCATCCCTCCCAAAATGTCCATATGCAATCACATCCTGTCACACTCCCTGACTAAGCATACTACATAAAAAAGTCTGGTTAGGTAATATACTGTAGCAACTTTATGCAAATGTGCACAATAATAAAGGTGGAGTTTAAAAATCATGCCTGATACAAGTGTTGGTGCCCAAATATTTTGAAGATTTTTAAGGATTTCAAATCTCAAGTGCTACAAGAGAGACTTGTGGATCTCTGAAGAATATTGGAAAATTATATCATTTTACAGTTATCTTCTAAGAAAATATTAAATGTATCGTAGGCTTTTTAAGAAAACTAGTTATCAATCCTGTCTTTAGTGTCTCTGAAAAAGTAACATTTTATAAGAAAATTCTAACCTTCAATAAGGATATCTGAAGAAACTTTAATTTTTGTGAGGAACTCTGAAGAAACTTTAACATTTTCTGAGGAATTGTCAAAAAACTTTAACATTTCTGAGGAAATCTCAGGACAAATCTGTGGACGGCCACTTTAATTTTTGTGAGGAACTTTGAAGAAACTTTAACATTTTCTGAGGAATTGTCAAAAAACTTTAACATTTCTGAGGAAATCTCAGGACAAATCTGTGGACGGCCGACCGGACGTAATCGCCATTACATAGGTTCGCATAATGCTTCGCATGCAAACCAAAAAAGGTGGTTTGAAAACGGCGATGAGTAAGGGTTAAATAATAGAACCATTATTCAGTTCTTTATATTTGTGTGACTAGACTGCAAAATGGCCTTTACAGATCCATGGGGAGCCTCAGGGTCTGCTAGCCACTCTCTCCAGTCTGCAATGTGTGTGACAGACTGTAGAAAGGCCCTTTAGTTTGATTAAAATAAAAGAAAAGTATTGTGGTAAAAGAATTCACTGTCAAAAAAATTGAGTAACAAATCTTACATTGAGAACTCTTTGAAACTCTTCTAAAGGGAGTGGTCTCTTCTTGTTGAAATTGTATGTTTTACATGCAATTCCAATGCCAGCACAATTGACAGCAACATCTAGACGTCCAAATGAGGTCATAGCAAGGCTAATGGCTTTGCTTACATCGTCTGTTGAAGTGACCTAAAGGTGGATCAGACCAAAATTGAACATAATATAAACCGAATTGAACTCACTATGAAGGTACTTCAATATAGAACAATTTCTTATGCCTCAATTGACGAAAACATATTTAAAAAGATTAAAAAGGTTCCATACATTACTACCACAGTTAGACTCAGACCTGGATGTACACATTGCTTGCAAATTTAATTTTGGGAAATTCCAAAGAGGCAAAAAACATCTGAAATACATCTGAAACTTCATATAAACTTTTGTATCAAGGAAATACAAACTATTTTACCTAATGAAATCGTAATCCATTAAAAATAGTATAAATAAAGGACATTAAATGAAAATTCAAAAACTTTCAAGGTTCTGAAATTTCTTTAATAAATTTCAACCACTTTCAAGGTTAAAAGTACTGTACCCTTTCATACAAACACAGATAACACTGAAAGAAACATAGAATACAATTGCGACACAAACAAAAAGAATTCGAGTTTTTCCTATTTCTTAAAGGAATATTCCCATGTAACCTTTCATAAGAGAACAATTTTAGAAACATTTTAGTACAAAAATCATGTTGATATGTTATTCCTACCAAAAGATATTCAAAATTTAAGGTTCACAAAAAATACCAATAAATTAATGAATACGGAAAGGCTCAGTATGACATCACAGCAACACATTCTCCCACAAAGCTTATGTACTTCATTAAAATCTATCATCCTTTTTTATCAGTAAAACCTGCTAGAAAAATAAATTGATGACAGTTAGGTATTTATATACATTGCCAAATATACCCTACTTCAATAACTTTGGGAATTGTTTCTAATCATACAGAAACATCCAATTAAACTTCAAAGAAATACATAAACATTTGCAAACATGAATTCATCATACTGTACAAAAACTTTAAAATGCAATTCTAAACGTATGGTCTTTCAAATACAATTTTTACAAAAAAACCATGGGAATATTCCTTTAAATAGAGAAAGTATGAAGTTTATCTACCTCCTGTGGTGTAGCGGTTATCATACTGTACATGTCTACAGACCACGAGGTCCTGGGTTCAAACCTGGGTTGGGTAGACACGCCAGTGCACCGCAACTGGTTATCAAAGGCCGTGGACATTGACTTGTCGATGTTATGTCTGTCCGTACGTCGTACTTGTGTTCTCGTCCGGGTCGTATTAAGCGTTTCGTGATAGCATTGTAACTATCATAACTGATTACGCAAGTGACGACCCCGTCATTGTAATTGTGTGTTCACCGTCGTCGTCGTCGTCCTCAATATTATGTACACAAAAATATTAATTAAAAAAAGTAGCTGTTTAAAACATTATACTCGTCTTAAAATATATTGATTTAATTTACCCTAAATAAAACAGGATTGTTTCAAACATAAAAAAAAAAAGAATTTTCACTTGTTACACAGTTAAAATAATTATAGCACTTACGTCTGTAGGAGAAAATTTACAATCTTCTCCAAGGTTTTTGGCCACTTCCTCCCCAGGAGAGTTTGGTAGGTCTAAGATGACTACCCGAGCTCCATTTCTTACTAACCTCTCGGCAGTTGCTCTTCCAAGTCCAGATGCACCCCCTGAAACTATGCTGACCAATCCCTGCAAAGAAAAGAGATATGATCTCCCACCATTCAAAATACAAGTTACATGAATAACTATACCACATAACCCAATGGGCCATGTACACTTGAAATGGCAACCATAGGAGTCATTTGTGTCAGGTTGCATAAAAGAACCTCAAATTTTGTGATTTGTATTCTTAATTAAAACTCTCGCATACCTTGGTCATAAAACTCTAAAAAATTGGAAGATAAATTATGCATTAACAATACATTTCATGCAAAAATATTCCAAAACTGTCCTCCGTACGTGCAAAACCAGAGGAGATTTGATCAACTGTTCAGGACTTCTCATGTGCCTTAATTTAGAACATCAATGATGTAGTAGCTCAACATATATTTTGGGGTGCCATGTTTTTGTTGGTGGGTAGTTAAAAGTTTGAGCGCTTCTTAGACAGTAAAATTGAGGGGGGCTTTTCATTTAAAAAAAGGGCCCTTTTGTCAGTTTTCAAAGAAGTGGAGGAATCTTGCCTCCTGGCCCCATGGTTCCTACTTATATGGTTTAAACATATGCAGGATTTGAGGGAAACATGGGGGCACTTTCCAAATGGATACTTTTGTATGGTGATGTGTTGTATTTTAGAGTGATTCTGTTATCCCCCCCACACGCACACACTTTAAACTCCCTCCCCCCACCCCCTTTCCCACACACCCACATTTGGCAGCTAAATCCCACAAATAAGTTTGAGATTTGGGGAGACAGGACTGTTGACAACCATTGGGCAAAAAGTAAAAAAAAATATATAAAAAATGCTGCTTACAAAATTATTGAGGGAATACCTCCCCCAACTGGCCCTCGGTGTCAGTGCCTCTGGTAAAATGACATGCTTTAATTGTGTCAAATAAATACTAAATACTATGTATGTAACAACTTCTATGTATTATGTATTAATTGCGAGTGAGTGGATTTCTATTTGTTTAAATAAGCTACAAGAATGACCTATAATTTCATATAAGTTTCAAAAGGGCACCTCCAGCCCGGTCCACCCTCAACTTTCAAAAAGTTTTATTTCCAATTAGAGATATTCGCTGGTATTTCCCGAGCCAGTGTTATTATATATGCTAAATTCATTCCAATTGCGCCGAGCGAAATCCGAACAAAAATCAGGATTTGGGGCAAGCTTCGCATAAGCTCAAAATCCCTTAAGGAGATGTTGAGCTAAAAATGAAATCCAGTGGTTTTTTGTTAGCAAATTCAAGCAACATCAAGCAACATAAAACTCTGCACATTTGATCATACACAAATCTTCACTTTGGAGTAAAAAACCCTTCTAACAATATATGTTGACTGTTATTTAGTAATTTATCAATTAATTATTTCAATTAATTGATAGAGGCTGCAAAGAAGCGGCTGCTTTTGAGTCTAACATGGCTTTCAAAATAGCTTCAAATTTTGTCCAATGTTGTACAGTACATTAGAGGGAAAGTTTTTTTATTTTTTTGCAGAGAATGGATTGTTGAGGAATTTACCTCGCAAATTTTAAGAGTTTCATGTGATAACAATGTTTTTAAATGTGAAAAGTTTTTAAATAAAAAATCAACAAAAATTGAGGTGTTTCCTGTGCAGCCTAAAACTAATGACCCCTACAGTTGCCATTTAAAGTGTGGTGGCCTGTACAAAGCCATCATTATGAAGGCCCAACAATAGCATCACAGGCTCAAAACAATAGGTTAACACTGCAATTTTATTTTATGGGATACAGTATTAACCCCAATTCCCCAAGTCTCCAAAGACCATACTGTAGTTGTACTGCTATAGTGAAATGGGCAAAGAATTAATGACATAACTTGAGTTATTTCAAACAAACTCCTAACTTTCATTTTTAAGTTGTAATTATCATATTTATTTAAGATATATGTTACAGCAAAGATCTTAGGTTGAATTTGTCTCCGTTTACAACGTAGAGCCCTGGAGCAGGTTTGGCAGGGTACAATTAATATCACAAACTATATAAAGAAAATAGAAGGCTTGATAGGTTTTGACACGAAGTTGTACATAAACCAGCAGCATCGCCTGTTTTTGGTTTGGCTTTGTGGGGTGGCACAGCAGCTGAGATGAAATATACAGGGGGCACCAGGGACCCTTAAGAAACTGGTGGAAAAAGGGTCTATTTGGGTAAAAAGTTCTGAAGCTTTTTTCTTTCAGGAAAACAGAGTTCAGCCCCACTCCCCAGGAGAGATAAGTCCTGAAAGCATATGGGGATCAATGACCTCTCTACAAATACCTCCTTCACCAGAATCCCAATCCCAAATCACTGCCCCCCCCCCTTCACAGGAATCCAAATCCCAAATCACAACACCCCCTGAAATCCCAAATCACAGCATCTCTTCCCAGAATCCCAATTGAGATCACAGCACCTCCTTCACCAGAATCCCAAATCACAGCACCCCGCAATCCCGAAACCCATTCCCAAATCACAGCACCCCCATCCCCAAAACACATCCTAATTTACAGCACCCCGACAGCACAGCCCCCTCCCCACATTCTTAAATCCCATTCCAAGTTACATGCACCTCCCGAATCCAAATTACAGCATCCTTCGAATCCCAATTCCAAATCAATCCCCCTCCAAATCACTGCACCCCATACTTGTAGATGAGTACAACATTTTCTTTTCCCAAGTATGAGTGTAAGAACTTGTGGTCCGAGTACAACTACATGTATATTACAAAGTTTAAAAAAAGGATTTTGCAGGATGGATCAATGAAAGAAAGCCTCCTTTGCTGAATTAGCTACAGATATGTGGCAATCTGATTTGAAAGGGCTAGAAATAATGATTATAACACTTTCTGCATATTAAAAATTAGCATCTTTAGTTCACAAGTTATGCATTAACCCCTAGAGTCTCAGAGGGTCCAAAACGTGACTAAAGTTTTTGGAACCTTTTCTTTCAATAACTTTCCTTTCGTTTTGTATCACTAACAAGTTTGGTTTACAGTATATATATATATATACATATATATATATGAATATGTATGAATGCTAAGACAATAAACTGTTCAATACTAAAGTCAAAATAAAGAAAATATAGACATAAATATAGAAATTTGCAAATTTTAGGCAAATATAGGCCAATCCTTTTTAGCTTGTATTTTTTCTTGTCAATAATGAGAAAATGCAGCATTTTTTACATTTTTAGATTGTTTGTGAATTTTTTTTTTCTTAAAGCAAAACCTGCAAAAACAATGAAAATAATTAATTAATCACTGCTGTAAATACTCGCGAAAAACAAAGCCTTGCATTTGGCCCAGTATTCAAGCCCATGGTGCCCACATTGTAATCCCACATGTTACCGCTAGACTACATTGTGTCTGTCCTAGTATGTGGATTTGTTTTTGAGTTATATTATAGTGGTGATGAAACTTTTGCCAAAAAAGATCTCGATAGGGGCAGTCAAAATTTGACCATAATTGGATGCATTACTAATGTCTTTGTAAGTTCCTCACAGGTTTTCAGGCAAAAGCAAGGTCTGGAAGTATGGCAATTAAGTTTTTGAAAGAAAACAAAATCATTTTTTGTTTATTTACCTATTTTTAAATATTTTGTTTTCTTTTTCTGTTCCAATCCAGCTTTTCTCAATAATCTTTACCATAATCCCCATCGAAAAAGTTTTCTGAAAAACTATTCAAGCTCTTTCGAATAATACCAGGATCATTGCTGTGGGCCTGTTTGATGAAGTAAAATACTTTTTGAGAAGTGCATGTTAAATCGGTCCTGTCACGGCCAATTAGGAAACGAAGGATTAAGTGCGACACTTTTCAATAACATGGAGAAACTGCTATGCAAGTAAAATGACAGCGTAAAATAATGTATATAATTCTTTGAAGTCAGTTCCTGAATTCAGTGATTGAACAAGCTAAAAATGTATATTTCAGCTAGATATTATTTATGGGGCTGTGATGAAGATATGAAAATATTTCATCAGAGCCAGCCTGTGACAGAAAACGAATGAAAAGTAAATTAACATAAGCAAAAAGTCATAAAATTTTCTTTTAAAACTGCACACTGATTTGACAGATAATCAAAGGTCTATGGACATGTAGCCATTTCTATATTAGATAAAAAGAGTTTAACATGAAGCAATATCTTTCCTTAGGAGAAATGGTCCTTCAATCATTCACACTAACTACACACATAACCTCAGGCAGCTATTTTTATCACCAGTTTGCAAACAAATTTCTTCCATAAAGACACCTACTGTAACACAGATAAGTGATTTTAATCACAAAAGTGCCCTGATTACTCAGCACTGCAGCTTTCTGTAATCTTATACACACAAATAATCTTGGGCTACTTGGCTGTGGTGTGCATGGGAATTAGAGCTGTGACCGTTTAGCGTGTACTCGCTACACGCTCGCAAATCTTGTAAACGTTTACTAAATACTTCATTGCGAGTAAGCCTGACGTTAGGCCATAAGGCTTTAAATCCCACGCAATCAAGGCCCGTTTCATCGGCCAAAAAACACTTGAATCGTGACAATCAGTACATTTACATGTAAATATTACCTGATGAGTCAAATAAATTTTGCAAGAAAGAAAAAATATTGCATAATAAATAAACAGAAAAAGGTTTTAACAAAGCTGAAATTCTGCATGCTTCGCAAAGAAGGCGGCCATTTTTTCGAGAGGACTAATATTTTAGAACTTCCTGGTGGTGGTGGCGTAGTTTTAAAATGTTTTACTGCGAGGTATATCATAGGCCTCAGTATGCAAGATTTTCACAGAACTTTGAAAGCCGTAGCGGATAGGACAAACAAGTTACGCGATGTTGAGTTTAAATGACATTGAAAGGAAGTTATCTGTTCTTTCTAAACTAAATTTCCATGCATATTTTCCATAAAAATGATGATTTGTACTGTAGAAGTAAACTTTTTACGATTTTGAAAGCAAAACTTAGCGTCTATTTGGGCAATGCAGCCAGTACTTTTGCCATACTAGTTGCGCGATTTTTTTACTTCGCCTTGTAGTTTTGGAGCAATTTTGGTGTATTTTTGAAAATTACGGTACTAAACTCGTGTACACGATACACGCTCGCTTTTTTTGGCGTTTACACGTTTACTAAAATCCCTAAACGTTCACAGCTCTAATGGGAATAAGAAATAAACAATCACTGTTTGAAGTGGAAACACAATACACTAAACAGAAAGTCGAGTTGGTAAGTGTCTTACCCGAGTTTTCAGGATTACCTCAGGTGTCAAGTGCGGGTAGGCTTAAAGAAAAACTTTTCAGCATGAAAATTTGAACAGAGCAGTTTTTGAATTTAAAAAAAAAAATCAGTTTTTGCGTTATGGCTGATATACTTTTAATCTCAGGTCAAACATATTGCAGTAAATGCACACTATACCTCACCATTAAGTGTGAACAATGCTCTTCACATATACTGTATGATCATTTGTTTAAGCAAAATCATCATAACCACTTTAATTCAAGAGATACCACATATACAAATATTTTCATTGCTAAGCAAATAGGCTAATTATTATGCACACACAATCTCCAACCATGCTCAACTGAACAGTACCAATGCCCTCTACCACTGAACCAAATAGCAAGTTATTATCTCAGGTTAAATATTTTGTATGCAAGTCTATTGTTACACAAATAACCTACTTAATATGCACACTACACCTCACCATTGAGTGTAGACAATGGTCTTCACATACAGTATATGATCATTTGTGTAAAACAAAATCCCCACTCCCACTTTAAATTCAGAGATACAGTATCATAGATACAAATATTTTCATTGTTATGCAAATAAGATAATTAGTATGCACACACAACCCCAAATCATACTCATTTGAACAGTACCCATATCCTCTCCCCCTGTAACAAGTAACAAGTAATTATCTAAGGTTTAATATTTTATGCAAAATTCTATTGTTATGCAAATAACCTGACTAATATGCACATTGCACCTCACCATTAAGTGTAGACAATGGTCTTCACATATATGATAATTTGTGTAAACAAAATTCCCACTCCCACTTCAATTTAAAAGATACCATAGATACAAATATTTCATTGTTATGCAAATAAGCTAATTAATATATACACACAACCCCCCAATCATGCTTATTTGAACAATACTCATGTCCTCTACCCCTGTGCCAAGTTACATGAATGTACATCATTCGTAACTTAAGTTATGCGCTCATGAATGTTAAACATTTTGTACGAGTCTATTGTTATGCAAATAACATAATTAATATGCACACTTCACATTAATAAGTGTAGACAATGCTCTTCACATATATGATCATTTGTGCAAACAAAATCTCCACATCCACTTTATTTTAAGAGATATCATAGATACAAATATTTTCATTGTTATGCAAATAAGCTAATTAGTATGCACATACAACCCTAATCATGTTCATTTGAACAGTACCCCTATGCCAAGATACATGAATGTACACCATTCATAACTTAAGTTATGAAAACTTTAACCAAAAGCTTTAACCAAAACTTTTAACCTGACAAATATTTTCATTATGCAAATAAGCTAATTAGTATGCACACACAACCCCCCAATCATGCTCATTTGATCAGTACCCATGTCCTCTACCCCTATGCCAAGTCACATGATTGTATACCATTCATAACTTAAGTTATGAAAACTTTAACCAAAACTTAACCAGAGGCCGAAGCCGATGCCAGGGGTAGTAGAATAGCTCTCTTTGAATAGTCGAGCTAAAAAGGATTGCCAAAAAGAAAATAGGGTGACCCGGGGGAAAATGATGCACCTAAGCCAAATACATGTACCTCAAATTCTCAAGAACGAAAAATTCAAATTTTAAAGTCACTATGCCCAGTAGAGACATTAACCTTCATGCTGCATAATGTTTTAACATAATTTCAGTTATTGTTGTTCAAGAGGTATATATTCTGACTTAGAAAGTGACAAAAGTAAAACACGTCATATTCCCCTTGTAAGAGGGTAAAATGATGCAGTAATGATTCAATTTGGTAAACAGTTTAAAACATAGGTGAAGGTAGAAATATAACAAGTTTGAAGCTAAACTTTATCAACAAAATCATACAAATGCTTTAAAAAAACATCATTAAATGCGTAAGTGCTATCCCCCACTAAATAAGAGGCAAACTATGAAAAAACATATACTGTAGGCCTACAAAATACAGTAAAAGGCTACACCATGACCCTCATCAAAATTGAAAGCTGTCACCAATGAAAAACACCAAACTCTTATCAACCCTCCCCCTTCCTCCTGCACCCTCACCAGCTCTAACGGGTATATGTATGCTACCTGTGTCATTGTATATAATCCACTATTTTTGCCATTAAACAAAATAATAGTCTTTTACTTTCCATTCGGTAAGGTAACATTTCTTCACAAAACTGGTATCACATTTGCACACATCATTTCCCCCCATTAATATTGCCTGAACTGGTTTCGATTGGTATTATATCACGTTACTGACTAATAAGAAATTAATCCAAACCACGTACCACAGTATCGGTAAAAACAATACAAACTTTGGAAACAAATTATTCCTTGCTGTGGTATTCCTATGCCATTTGTGGGGAAAATACTGAAAAGTACTATCTCACATCATCGATATTTTGTAAAATTTGACGTTATATCGCTGTCCTCGGCCAACACTTCAAGTTTAATATAACATACTTTTTTAGGTCAATCACACTCACAGAGTGTGTTTGAGCTTGTCAAATCGTACGTGAGTACGATGCCTGTTCTAACTTTTACTTTAACATGCACCTTCTTCGGTATTTATGCCCTTTTGCTCATGAAATTGTGGCTCACTTAAGTGAGAACTTTTTATGTATGATAATGAATGCTTGTATTGGGCAATTTGTACATATTATTTTTGTTCATATCGAGTAGTAAACTTGATGAAAAAATTAATTGGATACAAAATGGAACGAGGGGTTTGGGGGTTAAGGCCTATGGGCGTAAGACTAAGATAGTAAGACTATGAGGCTAGGTCTGGTTTCTAGCCCCAAAATGCTTACTTGAAGTTGTACTACGCCCCTGGGCCTACATTAATATTATCTGGAGGTCTTGGTCTAAATTTGTGCTTTTAAAGGATTACTTCAGGGGTCAAGCATGTCCTTATCTTATATGAAAGAGAATTTAAAAGTAACAAACTTGTGAAGAAAGTTTTCAAAAACTTATTCTGTTAAGGAGATATTCAACTTCAATCTTATCTGTGTAGAAACCGACTGAAGTAATAATTCTACTATGGAAGGATGGTGCACGCTCTCAACCTCACATTCTTAACAATTGTTAATGTATTTCAAGAAGATGTATTGCATTTTTTTACTATTTGAATTATTTTCCCTTAAACTTTCTTCAGGTGGTAATTTATAACTACCCTTACAAGATTTGTAATACTACTTTTACTACTGACATATCCCAATATGGTATTCACAGGTTTGACTTTGCCAATTCCCCAGAATGCACTAGTGCTATTGTATCCACCGAATGCATAGAGAGCCATCAGGGCTGTACACTCTTCCTGGCCTAGATCACTGGCACAATTTGCTGGTATCAAGTAGTCTATGTTTTTCCCGGCTCCAGTGTCAAATAAAATTGTGATGTCGTCAATCGATGTGGCAGAGAGGAGCAAAATGAAGAATATACAGTATCAGACCTGAGCATAGTGATACATGTGGCTTCTGCTTCTTGCATAATCAACATAGAATATGACCAAATACCAGTTTCCTGATCTCTTCTTGTGAGGAATCTAGGATATGAAGTTCTTGCTTAACAGTTGTCAGGCCATCATGGGAGGTCAAAAATGGGCTCTTCACATGTGAACACAACTTGAATCTGGATGGTCTAAGGTTGGCACTCTACAGCTTCAGAAGTAGCCTGATCAACTAAGCCTCGTTTTTATCGTTTGACAAAACCAACTATCAGTCTGTTGGTCTCTTGGTTGCTTCACCTTTCAAGAATAACTTTTCTCCACAACCCCATCACTTTCTCTCCATAGACTTTACAGTATTGTTTGTATTAAAAACAGCATCATTCTTCCCCATTAAATTGAACTGTTTTAAAGTGATCTCTGCAATAATTCCTGGGACATCTTTCATATAATAAAAGCTGGCATAACCATCAAGTAGCCATCGGCTGTTATGATGCTGTATGAAACAGGTGTGAGCGGATACAGGTCATCAATTCCTGGATGCTCATGCAATCCTTGGTTTTGGGACTGGATAAACAGTTAAAAGGCTGTACTTACCTTGTTACTTGTACTGCAAAACTTGACTTTAATTGTCTTAAATTTTAATTTATTGTTTGTTTGTTCAAAGACGTCTTGATCAGCTTTATGCTTGCTATACATCAGCTGCAATATCATCAGATGACACACATCCAGACAAGAGGATCACTCGCTTGTTTTTCATGTCCACATCAAATGGGTTCAGAAAACTTGTCAAGTTCTCTCGTCTTTATCACCAATATCTCTCCCTTCCTGATTGCAGTGGCACACCATCATCTTGTTTGGCATCTTCATTGCTATCAACCATATCAGCCTATACCAAAGGTAGATTCCACTAGAAATCAGCTACAAAGAACAAGGGAGTTTATCACTGCTATCTTTGAGCTGCTCTGCTGCAGTGCTTCCCCGAGAAAACACCACAGAGGAAGTCACCATATCAAGCCAGCTTCCAACAGAAGTCCCACCAGGCCAGAGCCAGTCATCATTTTGCCTTGTCATCTACATGTAGACACAGATGAGATAGAAAGTAACCAATGTATTTGTCATATTTCTCTGACATATTCCATGTGAATGGATACACTTTGATACACACGCCAAGGTAAAAATGGTGATGGTATGTCTAACCTACTTCTTCAGATGCTTCCTTGGTATAACCCAAGCACTACTGCACAGTGTTGTACTCAGTGATGGGCTGAATGACTGCTGGATAGTAGTCTATACGCCAGGGGAGTTCATATTAGCAAACAAACCCCCTTTTGTTATGAAAGTGCCCTTTTGAAATCTAAAAGAATAAGTGCCTGGAATTTCAAGTTTGTTGCCCTTTTATACAAAAAATGAACCCCCTTTCAAATTCCTACAAGCCTGTATGGTTGTGAGGTTTGCTCGAGTCTGCCTTGTCTTAGTGATGAATCCTGCCCAGCCAAGTACTTGCTGCTCTGTTTTCAGCAGCTTATGCAAAAACAGCCAGATCTGACGTCTGACGTTGGATGGATTTCTTGATTGTTTCCATAAAACTTACATGTGGCATATATTGAACACATGGTTAAATAGCCATACATACACAGGTAAGTTGAAGAATATGAAAGGTACTGAATTACTGAAATTCAAGTATTTCTCACTTACATGAAAGACCAAGATTTAGACTTTCCTCTTGATTATAACACCAATTCATGGTCAAAACAAGTCATATCAAGTCATGTCAGGCCTCACATGGTGGCCTGATAATGGTTAAACAAGAGCTAGATTACTCGTGAGAAGAAACAGACTCCATGGTCATCCCAAGGAACTGTTATTTGGTCATACTTTAGGTCAATTATGCTACAAGCAGAAGCTACCGCTATGCTCAGGTCTGATACTGTATATTCTTCATTTTGCTCCTCTATGCCACATCAATTAGCAACATCACAATTTTATTTGACACTGGAGCCAGGAAAAAACAAAGACTACTTGATAAGAGCAAATGTGCCAGGAATCTAGGCCAGGAAGAGTGTTCATCTCTGATGGCTCTCTACACATTCAGTGGATGCAATAGCACCAGTGCATTCTAGGGAATTGGCAAAGTCAAACCTGTGAATACCATATTGGAGATGCTGAAAGACCTGGGATGTATCTGAAGAAATAGTTGATGAACTGGAGAACTTCACATGTGCTTCTTGTTTCTCGAGGTCCTCCATGTAGCAGAAGCTTCTGACTTGTTAAGCAAAAATGGACATCAAATACCGTTGACCCAGTGTGGCCCATTGCCATAGATTCTCGAACACCAGGAACTTGTATTCTACAATCGTTCCTAATTTAATACCAATTACCAAACATTAAGAGCCATATTATCTCATATCTTAACCGTATGGGAAATATACCAGCAATTTAACTAGTTACATGTACTGTACATTTAACATCTTACACAGATGCATAGTACTGTACAAACACTTTATTCCTATCTGACAAATGTTGCCCCATGTAATTACTTATTTAGGTTTACTTGGGTATTCCTCAAACTCAGGCTCACGCCTCTGTAATTGACTCCAACTTGCGTCGACTACCTGGTGGTACCCTGTAGTCATAAATAACAGGTTCCTGACTCTACTCCTTATCAAGATTATTCTCAAAACTATGGATGCTACATGATGAGATCACTTTTATCAGGCAGGCTGTTCCAAACATTAAAATCCTGTGGCTTAGGCATTGGATCCCAATGCTTTATTGGCTCTTGGGTTTAAATATCTTTTTGCTATGGCCTCTTAATGTTTTTAATGCTGGAGGCTAGTTGAAGATTGACAGTGACTTTCTTATCATAAACATTAAAAAGTTTGTACAGGGGTCAAAATTAAAAATATTTGCCATTATTCCAACAGAAAAGAAGATTTAAAAAATCTACTATTTCACTATTCTTTTTATTTTTATTCTAAAACCAACAATAAAACAGAACCCTTAATCTTTATAACGGAACGGAAACATTCTTAGGCCAAATCATGAAAATACAACAACAAAAAACATAAAAAAGATGTATATTTGTACCATAGCAGTGGCTTCTGCTTCGCTATTTCTTTTTGACAGCCACACATGGAACCATCAAGCAAAAAATACTTATGAGGGATGCTACCAACCACTCAAAAGTAAAGGGGACACTGGTTTACCGTCTGTAAAAGCATAATTTTGAGTAGAAAAAACGTTATGATCATAAACGTATCGGTCCGATTCATTTACCCATACAACACCACACGTGTATTGTTCTGTATTAGTTTTTTTGCGTGTGGTGTCGTGTCGATTTTAACATTTTAAATTGTCAATATACTGTCACAACGATAGTGCAGATTGAGATAATTTTGCCGTGAAACAATCAATGATTTGGCAGCCACAACAGAAGGCATTTTGCATCAATTTTTTGTGCACTATCCCAGTGGAATACTGAAAAGGAATGGCTTGGTATTCCGTTTGAGATTTTACTATTCTCGAATAGGGCAAATTTTGACCCATGTTGTAAGTTTTAATCATATCTCCTCTTCAGACATCCAAATTCCAAGGTTGGACAAATTGAGAGAATTAAGCCTGCCTTTGTGTTCAAAGTGGGGATTATAAAACCTAGTTGCTCTCCTATAAACTTTCTCTAATTGTGTAATATGCTTTTAATTTGTAAAGGCACCACATCTGTGTTGCATACTAAGGTGTGGTCTTATTAATCCCTTAAATAAAAGCTTAAACATGTTTTCATCAAGGTAAGTAAAAGTTCTTCTAACCAGAGCAATAATAGAGCTGTTGGCTTTATTGACCTTTTCCTGCATGTGGCACTCAAAATTTAGCTCAGAATCAAATGTAACACCAAAGTCATTCTCTTTGCTAGTAGTATGTGCTCATTCATGGTTATTAATTATGTAAGTTGCTCATCTTCTTGCCCAGTTCCAGCACTTTCAATTTTATCTGGATGAAACATTTACAGCCAAATGTTGGACCATTAGATAAAGGATTCATAGTTGGTTGTTGGTTAAAGTATGTATGTTACATTACTTCTCTCCAAATTTCAAGTCAAAGAAATCACTGAATTTTTCGCTTGGGACTCAAACCTTCGAATCCATATCATGCACACCCTGAATTCCAATTCTATCACAGCCTCCCCTCCCTCCAAATCCCAAATTCTATGAAGAACCCTGCTGATTCCCAATTGCAGACCCACCTCCCTGAACCTGAATCCCAATATTACAGACATCCCACTCCCGGAAACCCAATCCCAATACTTACCCCCCGGGACGGACCCATTACTTCATAACTCCCAGGCTGCAGAGTTTGCTTTGCGAGCGCAAGATCTGGCCAGCGCAGCTTGCTTCGTGGTATGGCACCTGGCCCACGCACAACTTGCTGGCCATAAGATCTGGCCGCTCATGTGCAAATTGGCCTAGGCCTAATTAAACAATTTAGGCCCGCAAACAAACATTTAACCACACTGATTTCTGTAAAATTTAACCATCCTGGGTCGAGCATCGGCTAGAAATCACGGGTCACTTGCCCGCGCAAAATGAAAACATTCCAGTCTGGCCTAACACCCTTAACACGCTCTTCCCCCCCCAACCCGGCCCCTTCCACACACACACACATATTTTCTGGAACTGCCCAATGTTACAGGGAATGTATCCTTGTGCCTTCCAAACTTAGCAGCGCCACTGACATGACTGTTACACTAACTCACAACCAGAAGCCTTTAATATTTTCTTCTTCCAAGTTCTGGAAACAACCCAACATTGACTCTTCAATTCCATAGAGTCAATTCCGCGAGAAAAAACTAGGCCTAGCCTAACGTTAGGCCCTAGCCTAAGACTGTAAAGCCCTAGCCTAAAAGTAGTCCTAACGTAACTTACATTTAATAAGGAGGAAAAACATTCGATATGAAAAATATGGGAATGAATACCTTGATAGTCCTTATGGTAGCCATCGTGTCTTTTTTGAAGAAAAAAAAGCCCTCGAAGTTCTAGGAAATGAAATGATTTGAGAGACACGATGTCCGTCACTCATTCTCGAGGTCGAGTCGACGTAACTGTGTGCAGGCTCAGTTCGGTTTTGGTTAGTTGGGAGGGGAAACTTTATCATTACACTTACAGTCAATGGGAATTTTTTTTATAAATACTTGTGTCGATCGCCTCAGCCAGTCAGCGAAAATCAATGATACTCATGTAAGTTGGAAACTGGAGGACGTTGTAGTATCGTGAGAAACGCATTCTACGTGACCATTGGATTAAAAAATCGGGATTTTGTTTAATGATTCGTAAAGACTACACGCCAGTGGCGTAGCCAGGATTTTCATATTAGGGGGAGGGCGGGAAGAAGGGGGAGGGGGGGGGGAGGGGAGGAACGGCGGTTGAATTAAATCGACACGATATCTAGTTATCTAGTTGAGGTCACACCAAAGTGTCACTTGAAGTCCTGTGAAAATTCCATTTCTGAATAAGTAATAACAAGTGAAAAATAAACATATGTTTGATCTTCTATCTTCGGTCTTCGTTTTAGTTTTGAAGTCTGTCATCTTCGGTCTTCGTTTTTGGTCGTCGTTTCATACCCACTCTTTTTTTAGTACAAATTTTATACTTGAAACTCTGATCAAACAGCTATCTTTCTCGGTAGGAAAATGCCCTCAGGTTTATCCAAAGTTTTATCTAAGAAATTTCAGCTTCCTTCACGCTCTTGCTTTCTCCCCAATTGGGATGGAAAATTTGTTAACAAAATTTGAAGGTAACTTTTAAAGAAATTATTGGAAGTTATAGTAAAATTAATAGAAATTTTGCTTAAATCATTGGAAATTTTGGTGAAAGTATTAGAAACTTTGATAAAATTATTGGGAATTTTGGTAATTTTTTTGAAAAAGTTTGGTAAAATCCGGGAACATATCCCTTAAACATGAAGGAAATTTCCGCAAAAGTAATGAAAATTTCTCGAACATCGAAAACATGCCCGAAATTAAAAAAAAAAAAGAAAATGTTCCCGCAATTTAAAAAAAACCTTTTATTGTCCTTTTTTTCATTTAATTTCCCGCATATGTACTTTAGCATATTGTATACTGGTATATCCGGCAAATAACATGTTCAATTACGGAATGTGCCAGAGGGTCAAGTTTCCACCCTACCCACGTTACTGAATACGCCACTGCTACTGATCCAGCTCGGCTAGCTTTACTGCTTTAGCGCAGGTCCATATTTCAAAGGTACAATAGGTCTATACTTATGCAGGCGGACATTTTATATCCATTTATCAGAAAGAACCAAGTTTACGTTTTAAACAGAGTACGTTTTTTACTTATGTCAAAAGCACCTGTAGTTTTCAAGCTCAGGCTAATCAAGGTTTAAAGAAGAATGTTCAGTGTATCCAGAAGTTTTGATGAAAGAGAAGACAGCTTAAAATCTTTAATGTAATTCTATAAATTTCTGTCCTAAATTTCAGTCACTGAAAATCACCAGACTATGCTAACCATTTTTAGGGGGTATGATGAAGATTCCAAAGTTCTTTATCACCTTCAACCTCTCTTTTTCAAATAACGTTGCTGAAGAATGAAAAAACAATATAGTTTACATAAAGAAAATTTATTAGTTTTCCCGTCACAAAATTTCAATAGAAATTTGTATAATTAATCAATTAATAAAATTCAAAATGTTGTAAAATGGTCAATTTGTAACCAATTTTGATTATTTTTTTGTTGTTTTCTTGGTTTACAGCCTATTTTCTTCTAATAAACATCAAGATGTTGCGCTCAGGAGATATTCAAGTTTAAAGTAGTCTTATCTATGTAGAAATTACTCTTGTAGTAAGTCTACTATGGGAGGTTGACGCCATATCCTCACTTTCTTAACAATTGTTAATGCATTCTAGAGAAAATTGATTTAACTCTTTTTTTTTCTAGTTGATTTTTTTAAGTCACAAAATCACAGGCAAATATATAATAGAATACATAAAGACTTTAAGGAATCTGGGGATGTGATGCCAGCCGTTTCTATTATACAAAATTTATTGCTATTTCTTTTCATGTCCTCTACCATATAAAATGAACTTATTTGATCACTAAACTAAATATCATTTGCTATTAATTTGAACAATTTCTACATTTTATAATATAAACTCTGATCAAAAGGCTATCATTCCGAGAAAAAAAGATACCCACAGGTTTATCCAGGGGTACCCAACCAGCTGGGAAAGGAAAGTTTCGGAGTAAAACTCATTTGGCTAACCACTTTTTTTTTCTTTTAATTGTGGTACTGGTGGGCCAACCATCATGTTTTGCACGGGCCTGATAAGCAAAATGAAAAAAAAATGTGACAATTTTCATATGATTTGGCGGGAAATTTACATTCAAGGGGTACTTGTAGCCAATTTTCGATCATTATTTTCTCATTCAAATAGAAAAAGTGAAAGATCTGGCTCTCAGAACCCTTCACCCTGTGGCACCGCTTCTGCTCTACGGATTCAGTGTCTACTGATGCCATGTTGCCTAAAATTGCCAACCAGTAAAAATTTATGAAAGCTGAATTCCAATGGGCTTTTTACTACCATAATCCATAAAATGGAATTGTTATTTAGCCATTCATTGATAAGATATAACAATTAATTTGATAGAGGTTGCATATATACGGCTGTTTGAACTCTAACGTTGCTTTCAGAATAACTTCGAATTTTCTACTATTTTCACTACTGCAGAGGAATTTATATAACTTTTTTGTTGTTGCTGGGAATAGATTTGCAAAGAATTTATCTTACACTTTTAAACAATTTCACAACCATAGACGGATGTGAGAGTTTTTAAGAAAGAAGCAAAAATCCAACAAATTAGATGGTTTTCCCATTCAGCCTATAACACTATTACGACCATACGAATAGTGTATGGGGCTTGATACGAAAGTTTTCAAGTACGCCATTCAACCCCCCCCCCCCCCATTTGCTCCCCCACCCACGTCAAAAATCGCTCCGTATTGCGAAATAATCCTTTCAATTAATTTCCAATTGATTCGGCCGCAATCCAAATTTTAGTGCTGAAGTGTTAACCCTTGACATCAATATGTTCATCCGTTACCTACTGCAAAATATACAGGAATGTAGCTAAGGTCGCATTACTAAAGACGCAATGCCCACTTAAGGAAAACTTTTAAACAAGTGTTGAAGCAAACACGATGATGGGCATTTGGTTTATCCACGAGTACTGTTGCTCTGAAGATTCCCAGAATTTCGAAGACTTGATTTTCTGATGAAATTCAATTTGCACATTTTCAAGGTTCAGTCTTTTATTCTCACACTTTCATGTTTTTCAATTTATACCTTTTCAGTGAAATATTTTCATTTTATATATTTATAAGTGGTGTTAGTATAAAAAATTCCATGTTTTAAGTAGCAGATAACATATTTTGATATTAAAAAGTTGCAACTTATTTTCAACCATTTTATACTTTCTTATCACCCGTTGTGTTCTTATTAGGTCGCTATAAATAAACAGAAAAGAAGCATGCATTATGGAAAGTCATTCACTAGTGGAAATCATTAGTGGAAAGTAAACATTTATAACATTTTATATAAAAAAACCAATAGCGTGAGGGAAATTGAAACTGTAAACCATTTAAATATCTCCAAAAAAATACATTATTTGGAGAAGGGACCGTGGCCAGTCGCTTGATTTATGACTGTACGGAATGTGTAAATGTTACAGAAATACACCTTTCATCAGGGCCGGCATTTAGCAATGGGCAACGTGGGCAGTTGTCCATGGGCCTCAACAACCAGGGGCCTCCACATATATCATGAAACAAAATGTAAGGGGAAAATGTGGTAGCAACCTGGTTATTTGCATTAGTAGGATTGGTAGCAACCTGTTTATTTGTACTAAAGATTGGGCAGGCAAACAGGCTTACAAAATAAAAAAAATTAAACATAAATTTACTTCAAAAATCACAAAATACTGCTTTATTTTGCGTCTAAGCACCCTTAATTATTCCAAAAAATCCCAAAGGGGTACACCTACTCCCCTTAGAACCCCCCCCCCCCCCTGGACGGCAGTCATTAAAGTAGTGTGGGCCTCCACTCCTGAAGTTGTCCATGGGCCTCCACATGGCGAAATCCGGCCCTGCAAATGCTGTAAATATCCTCTTTCAAATCTACTCACCCCTCTACACTCACACCTTTACACACGTAAGGCTACACACGTGACTATTTAACATCGAAGCATTTTTTTTAAATTTCGTCATTAATTACAAGCCCATCTGCCAACATCCTAAGACCCCGACTGTCCGAAGAAACGCGTAGATATGTGTGGGGATTGTGGATAGGTAGTGCCAGCGATTTGCTACGCTTATTTCTTTCCTCTGGATGAGAAAAAAAAATTAAAAGAACTATTTAAAAGAAAACATATGTGAAATCGCTATTCTTAAATGTTGAGCAGTTGTGTGTTAAGGAGGATGATAAGTGTATACACTGCATGACTTAATTTTCTAGTATCACACACAGCGATGAAAACCGATGGCGTTATGTCAAAATATTTTTTGTAAGTGAGGGGGGGGGGGGGTGGACACGTGCCTATATTTCCCACTATAAAAAATAAACAAAATAAATTTATTTACAAAATAATAGTCCTTGAATTTTTCTCTCGTTATATATTTAAAAAAAATCATTGTCTAGTAAAACTTAACCAGTTCGATTCGTACCGCCGGTCGGGGAACTCAATAAGTCCCCGATCGGGAGACTCAAGCATGCGCACTGAGCTTACAGTAATATATGAAAGCCGCCATTTTTATTGTGAAGTTTCAGTCATAAACTCTTATCAGTCGTTCCATTAAAGGTTTGTAACAAAGTTTGCTTTGTTCATGTTCAATTTCGCGAAAGTATAACAGCTTCGTTACTATCACGCACTTATTGATAAATAATTTTCACAAATCCTTAAGTTATGTCTCATAATTTCAGAAAACCTTGTTAAAAGCGCGACTGCCTAACGGTAACACATAATAAGAATTAACTACTTTTCTTCAAATTTCTCGAATTCCGCACGGTAAATTTTAAAAGCGCACCGTGAAAAGATAATTCATATGCCATTATTTCAAATCGTGAAGAAAAATTGGAACCCTCCACAGTGGTTGAGTTCCCATTGCTCGAAATATGTTTGATACTTATGTTATTCCTATACAAACTTTGAATTTGGATAGATGCATTGTGGGATACTTCTGTAAAGGATTTCCCGATCAGGAGAACAAAGCTGTTTTCCCGATCGTGGGCGAACCGGACTGTTGATTGGAATTTTAATTCGTTTGTAGTCAAAATACTGAAGTTGTTTTTCTTTGTCTAAGTAGTAAATAAATATCACTGATAAAGTTTTGACTTTAGACAATGAACTTTGTAGCTCTTTAAGAACTGTGGGTGTGTATTTTTAATTATCTCGTGAACGTTTGCATGCCAGCCCGAATATACAACTTAACACTTGGATGTGAAATTGTGCACAATTCCGTTTTGCTTCATTTTACTTTTCCAAGCTGGTAAGCATTGTTTTTAATTTCTTTTGTAAAAGAGCAACTTAAAACAAAGATTAAGAATAATTTTAAGGCCTACATGCAGGAAACATACCCAATAAAATGTATATAAAGATCTACGATTAATGAGACTATTACGATTCGTTAATGAAATAATGAGTGACATGTTAGTGATTGTATATGGAATTAGACAATGAAAAAGTAACTTGCCAGATCAGATGTTAAAGAACTTGAAACCTGCGATCACAGATCTTATATTCAGCCAAATGCCAAGCGGTGATATATAATAGAACCAGGCCTGTCACAAAGTGTTGGTATTCTTATTTAAGCCCTTAATCTAGTGTATTACTTCAGAAAGTCAACAGATCTTACCTCCTCCAAAATGTAATAAATAAAATATAACCATAATATGAATAACAATTTAGAAGGGAAATGTTAAGATATATAGAACATTATAGTCTTTTTAATTAAATAATTTCTCGCTAAAAATTATAAACAAATTGATTAACCCATTGCATTGTAAAAAGGCTGTCATTTCATTCAAGTATGCTGTAGGTAAAAGATATCGCACATAAAAATATGAAAAAGGAGGTTTATGTCGGTGTGGAGGCGTTAGCTGTTATATCTAAATATCATTCCATTTTCCTTCCAAATGTCAACACTGGCACTTTCCACATACCAAAAAGAAAAGTCATCCATTGTCCATTGCGTAGAAATGCTAGCCTCTCAGAGATATGAGGCATGGACCCCCAAAACGGGAAATTTGTAATGTTAAATTAAGTTTCAATCAAACAGTCAAAACTTTCTGCTTATCGGAAACTCTGCTTCAATTTTCAGGAAAATTCCCTACAATGTCATTATTTTATGTTAAAGGATAAGTCCAGTGATCAAGCATGTCCATCTTTTATGAAAAAGGACTTCTAAAGAAACAAAATGGTGAAGAAATCATTCAAAAATCTTATTCCGTTAAGAAGATATTCAAGTTTAAAGTTTGGTATAATTTCTGTAGAAACGACTGAAATCAGACTAGTTGTGATGTCACAGCTTCAGATTTCTCAAAGTCTTGATGTATTTTAAAGGAAGTTTATTCATTCTTTTCCTTATTTGAATTATTTTTCCTCATTCTTTCTTCAGGTGGTATATTATAAATACCCTTCCTTGATTCAGTTTTACTAGCTGTTTGACATATCTTCTGTTTTTTAGTCACAAAATCGCAGGAAAACATGTACTATAATATATAAAGACTTTCAGAAATCTGAGGCTGTGACATCACAATTAGTCTGATTTCAGTCATTTCTACACAAATGATACCAAACTTTAAACTTGTATATCTCCTCAACAGAATAAGATTTGTCAATGCTTTCATTACTATTTTGTTTCTTTTGAAGTCCTCTTTCATATAATATAAACATGCTTGACCACTGAAGTAGTCCTTTGATAATTTCTCAATTTTACTGCCCAACTGGGGAGAAAGCATCGTCCCTCTCCGGCCCCCATTTTCTACTCGTCTGTATGGGGCAAGAAAGATTCTTCCTCCAGAAAGCTTACCATCGCTCCAAATTGATGTTGAGACCTGTGCAAAAGTAAATTTCAACCACCCCCCCTCTCCCCCAGTAAATTTTGGCTCCCCAACCCTTATTTCCTAAGAAATTTGGGTCCCAGACAATTAAGCCGTATAACTATCCAGTCAATTTGGTCCCCCCTCGTAGTAAAAACGGTCCGCTAGGAAATTTGGGCCCCTGGTAAATGCTTACGACCCTAAGCCTAACGTAGGCATAGGCCTTAAGTCTATTTCTCCCATGAGCATTACTGGCCCTACTGTTAGGAGTTTTGAACTAGGATATGGGCCCAAAGGATCATAACACTAACGTTATAAATGTTACAATTTACGGTTCATGCCTTGGTTAACCCATGACTTAGGCCTACCTCCAACATCGCAATGAAGCAATGTTAAGCATTTTCTTCTTTCTCAACGGACGAGACAACAACTTGTCCCCATTTTTGCAAGAAAAAGCTCTTCTTCTCCCTTCACAGAAAATCTCACTGCCGTTTTGCGTAAAACACGCTTTTTTCTTCTTTAGTGTATCCCGATGGGTACTGCCCAGATCGAAGAAAATATTATATTTCTTTTTCACCGAAGTGCTTACTAGAAGCCAGTTTCTGTTCGTGGGCAAATTCTACAAGTACAGCGGTGCTGTATTCCATACATAATTATTATTAACTTCGGTTTTAGCTTATCACTTTGGCACACAAAATTAATCAAAGGAACTGTTCAGACACACCAGTAAATTATCTAGTAAAATCAGTCCGGAGGGGACCAATTTCACTATACATTCCTCAGGAAATAAGGACCGTCAGGAGGGAGGGGAGGGGGAGGGGGATTTACTATCACACTGTCCCTAAATTATTTTCTGCCGGGCATACGGCACTGCCTATTCCTCTTTACTCTCTGTGACTGAAACCATTTTAACACGCGTTTATTCTTTCTACTGAAAAACGTATCAAAATTTATAGATACCGCTAAAAGTGTTCTTCCATTTGTCAGTGGTGAAACTAAAGGAATCAAAGACTCTAAATAATGCATGTACACAAAAGATTGGGGTGGGGAGGAAGGGGGGGGGGGGGACGAGGGGCGATCACCCCCAATATTTTAATTTGTCGATTCAGACTTTTCCCCGTCGGTTCAGATTGGTGCTGTCGGTTCACGAGCTTTGATATTCCAGGTGCTTATTATGTTTTTAGGTTCAAAAGGGCACTTTCTCAGAAAAAAGGTTCTTCGGTAATAATATATTAAACAGTTGTGCAATTTTGTATCTAAATACATGAACTAAGACACAAATACATTAACTAAGACACAAATACATGGACTAAGACACTAAGACACACAGACAGAGAGAGAGAGAGGGGGGGAGAGGAGAGAGAGGGAGAGGAGGAGAGAGAGGGAGGGGAAAGAGGGAGAGGGAAGAGCGAGAGAGAGGGAGAGAGAGAGAGGGGAGAGAGAGAGGGGGGAGAGAGAGAGAGATGGGAGGGGGAGAGAGAGGGAGAGGGAGAGAGAGAGGTGGGTGTCTGAGTGCACGTGATACAGAATAGACTCATTTTGTAAGTTTGACAATATTTACACAAGTTTGTAGCAAATTATTGAAAACCTTTCTTTTAGATAACCCACATTTTTCAAAGAATGACGATAAATCTAACCATGTACAAACGTATACAAGAAAACATTATATTTCCACATTATGCGTTTTCATGATTTTGTGTTTTGTATATGGTGTATTATAGCTCTCTTTGACATTAATTTTGACTATATAATACACCTTCTTACTATGCGTTGTGACATACGTTTTTTCCCTTGAAATGTCAATTTTGCGAGAGCTTTTGGGGGCTTCGCCCACACCCCTTGGACCTCATAGCGGGGCTTTGCCCCTGGAAGCCACCAGGGGCCCTTAAGCGGGCGCTGGACCCCACGCCAAGTCCAGCGCAAAGCGTTCAAAGTCACACCTTCGGTGACATCTCAACTAGTAGCTAAATATCGTGTCGGTTTAATTTAATCCCCCCCCCCCCCCCTCGCCTCATATGAAAATCCTGGCTACGCCACTGATT
Source organism: Chiridota heheva (assembly GCA_020152595.1). NCBI lineage: Eukaryota > Metazoa > Echinodermata > Holothuroidea > Apodida > Chiridotidae > Chiridota > Chiridota heheva. The sequence goes on from JAIGNY010004609.1 coordinate 2,322,455, forward strand.
ATATCTTCAGACTACACAACCTGTCAGAACGTTCAAGGGTAAAAAAAACGTGTGTGTAAACCGTAACGGCAACCACAGGAAATATGCAATGTTTTCACCACGTGACCACGGGCCCTACAGTTGCGCTACTCAGAATGCTAGAAGTTACGTACCAACGATCATGCGAAAAATAATGCAGATTTTGGGCAAAAACCTGTTGTTTTTGCTTTACAAGATTCCATAGTAGGGTCGAAGGAAGGGTCAACTCTCAGGTGAAGGGGTCGGGGGTCGGGAGCCGGTTGCAGCTGATCGGGGAATCTCCTTTAATTTATTGGTGACGTTTGTTATAAGTATTTATCTGTCTTACAAAACCTCATGTAACCAGTAGACAGTTGCGTATTTAGTGTATGTGTGCGTGTGTGTGGGTAGGTGGGTGTGTGGGTTTAGACCCACCAAGTGATGACATTCGTATGTTTACACACCTTCCAAGCGATGACACGCACACAACCGATAACGTCCTCGGTTGTTTTTAGTTCTAAAAATGGCTGTTTTCAAAACTATTATGACTAAAACACTACTCTAGTTTAGTATTGTTTGTATTTCGGTACATGTTACCTGTTAGATAGGATAACTTAGAAATACGGGTATGACCTAATTTTCTAATACCGCCATCCTAATTTCCTTATTGGGTGACATATTTTCCCCACTGTATGTACCAAACTATATGTTAATAAATGTAATGCAACAATAACATTGCGCATGAATCATATATATCATGATTATCTTTTTCCCGTTATCAGAATTGAAAATGGGTGACGAAAAGACACATAAAGAGTCTCAATTTCAGGAGGAAGTCAATGATCCTGAGAAAAAGTCTCACTTTCAGGAGGAAGTCAATGATCCTGAGAAAAAGTCCCACTTTCAGGAGGAAGTTGATGATCCTGGGGAAAATGGCAAGGAGGACGGTATTTACTGCTCCAGGGGAACAATGATCTTCTGCGCCCTTGTGGCATGTTGTTTGATTGCCGGAACAGGGCTCATTGCTTATTATGTCCCAGAGAGGACATGCAGCTCCGAACCAATTTCAAACACAGACAAGCCATCCAGCGCTGCACCCACCGATGCACCGACCGAACCAATCAGCCCAACTACCACAATGCAGGGAGGGACCACAATGCAGGGAGAGACCACAACGCAGCAAGGAACTAGGCCACCAAGAGAAATTCGTCTAGATAAGACGCTCATGGCGCCGGTAGCATACAACTTAACACTACAACCATGTCTCTACAATGAATGCGGAGAAGATATGAGGTTTCGATTTTATGGGTCTGTGGATATTCTTGTTGACGTTTATAAAACCTCGTCCGAGATCATAATGAATTCATTTGATCTTGAGATCAGTGAAATTAGTGTGACAGAAGTTGGTGGACTTGGAGCTGATATCTACCAGAGTCATGAGATTTTGATCCTCGATAGGCGATTGGTAATTCAAACATCAACGGCGATTCAGGCGGGAAAAACCATTTGGATAAGCATTGAATACATAGGCCACTTGCGACCAGGTTTTCAAGGATTCTATCGCAGCACATATGAAAGAAACGGAGAAACAGTGTAAGTACCGTAAAAGCTTCCAATTTAAAGCAATGCTTTGCTCCGCCCATGCAATGCTTTGCCCCGCCCATGCAATGCTTTGCCCTCCCCTTGCATGGGCGGCTTGCTATATGAGAAAGGGGGTGCACTTGTCCCCCAAAGACTTGTTAATCATTGTTTTGTTGTAATAAAGAATGCAATAAAGAATTGTCCGTCCAACTAAAATCTCTTGCAGTCGCCTGTGTCCCGTAGTATAAATATTTCATGTACGAAATTCACTTTGTTATTATCATTGACATATTTAACGTTTGCCATCCCCTTCTTTTCTGACACAGCTGTTTCTCCCTTGCCATAGCAAAGAATATTATAGAGCTTATCCAGCTTGCAATATCCAGAGAGGGTAATCTTCAGTGTGGTGTATTGCAGAAAAGCTAGTAAAATTCAATTAGGCCAAACCTCAAAATTTGGACATTATGGTGTTTCGGAAAATATTAACAATAGAAGCTACCCGTGTTAGATTTAAAATATTAAAATGTTTGTTAACAGATATCTGGCCACAACTCAGATGGAATCTACATCCGCCCGGAGAGCACTACCATGTTGGGACGAACCAACATTCCGTGCCACCTTTGACACAACCATTATTCATATGGAAAACATGACTGCATTAAGTAATGGTATGGAACTTGGACCACCAGAAGATTATGACGGTATCTTGAAAGTTCAGAAATTTGAAACAACGCCCAAAATGCCAACGTATTTGCTGGCATTTGTTGTCTCCGATTTTAACTGCACTGAAGGAGTGACCGATCGTGGAGTTCGGGTAAGCACAAAGTTGCAACCTGGAAATCTATGAATAGCTTATATATGTGTATATACAGTAAGCTATTTTCATGCATTTGTTATCACAAATGTAGTGTGCATTGTAATAAAACGCTATAAAATTTTGATCTATTTGGTTAAGCAAATAAAAACACATTAGGAACATGTATGTTTTGAGAACAATGCTCATCAAGACGATTGGGCAGGAATCTTTAAATTTCGAGAAAAACTCCATACATTCAAGCGGAAAAATACAAAATAAAAGGTTGTAAGGTCATAGTCTCCACATATTGGCAATTGATCTGCAGAAAAATGTACAAATACACCCACGTCCGGTAACGTCCGCGGTACGGATGGCGGGTCATGAGGTAATTCTCTTTCACAAGAGTTTTTTGCTCCCCATAATTTGCATTAGGAGCAATTTCACTATTTTATATTATCAGTGGTGTAGGAAAAGGGGGTGGGGAAGAAGCGAGGGCGACCGCCCCATTATCAAAGGTGGGACTGGCACCCTCTTTCGCACCCACCTTTTGGACATGTCATTGCTCTCCTCCCACTAATTAGAAACCAAACAGGGTCCTCAAGAGTCTTGCCGAGTCTTGGAAATGCCAAGAACATGCCAATATTGTGCCCCGACATATACGAAATTTCTACTCGCAGCGCCCTCACTTAATATTTCTTAAACAATGTATATGCTGTGTCAGGCAAAACCATTCCCGAAATAAACTGTATACGTACAGTGTATGTACAATTGTACACTGTATGCATTGAGAGTGGGGGCAGTGATGCGTGAATTTTCGGTGGCATTGAGGTGTTCGATTTTCCAACGTGTTGAAAATCCGAACATCTTTGATGTATAGGCACGAATCTTTAATGATTACCTTAGAATATGCTAAAATTAGGGAATTTTCAGGGACTACGTCCCTGGTTCTCTATTAAGACTTCGCCCCTATGCCCCACTAAGATTCCTTTACCAGGCCACTCACTATCTCCAATTTTTTGAAAATATTCTTGCACCAGTCGATTCCAAGATTCCACACATGCTGTCAGACTTTTCATAAACACTTGCCTTCCTCCACTGATGAACATCAATCCTGAAGAAAGGAGTGCTCGCGGTATACATAACATAGTGACTTTTTTTGGACAAGGAAAAGATTTATGGTCCTCAAAAATCTTGCTAACTGAGTTTAAGAAAGGCCCAAAAATAACCCTAGAAAATGCTCAAATTGAGGATACTCCGGGGGGTTTACCCTTTGGACCCCATCTGGGCTTTTTCCCGGATCCCACCAGGGGTCCTAAGCGGTTCCTAAACTCCACGCGTGAAGCTTGCGCTATGTGCTCGAATTTGCGTTCACGCGCAAATAATATAATCGCCCAAAAATTACTAATCTTTATCAACCACTTCGCCCCACTTCAAAATAGCTTCCTACGTCAGTGCTGTTAAGGCCGTTACTAACCGAACACTACTCGGCGAGCGATTTTTTATACAAACTTGAATATTACAAAGGCAAAGAAACATTTGACCTCTTGTTTTCAGAGAAGGATCGTAATCGCATGGGCTATTCAGATGATAACTGAAAATTGACTGAAAGGGCCTTTCTACGCGCCTTAAAGCAAAATTCGCGTCGCGACAAAAATCGCGCCCCACTAAAGCGAATTTCTCAAGAGTTTGAACAAAAAAGCATTCCTAACAAATTTTCCAGTATCATCAGAAAGCCTTAAGTGTAAACTTCATCGTGTGTAAACAAAAAGTGAAAGCATTCTTATAATATTTGTATTCTGTATGATTATCTAAAAAATCGCTCGCCGCGTCGAGTTCGGTGTGTTACGGCCTTTACATTGCAAATATACCGGACGCCTAATGCGTCTTTTCAGTGTTCTGTTTGTTGCTTAAGTCTTCAAATTATGCATACGTGTGTTCTTCATCAGGATTATAGATGTTTGATATCTTAGCACTAGCGTCACTCTTTAATGAACACCATGCGTCAATGTGTTGTTATTAATATAACACGATTTTAGTTACCAGTTTTTACGCTGATTATAAGTAACAGAACCCCCGGTATTCCCATGGCGTGAATGCGTCAACAAAAACATGAAGTTACACACTATGTGTTTTAATTCCCGCCATTGTTTCGCCGCGAAAACAAAACGCGCGCTCGCTAAGCTCAACAACAACTACACATTATATCATACAGTCCGGACTCGACAGTGCAGTGATCACGTTTCAGGGCCATTCTCTGTATGTTACGTGTATGAACAGCAAGAGAATGGTCCAGTGGATCCCTATGGTACCCCAGGGGTTTATTGGGGTTATTCTCTGTTACGTTACGTTTGTGAACAGCCAGAGATTGGCCCTTCAGTGTTTTGTATAAACTTTTGAACCGGGAGTTTCCTTTGTATAGGAAACTATAACTGCCCAGGTTAGAGTTTAGGTTGAACGGCTAGGCCTCTAACGTTTGGCTAGATAACTGTGACTGTGAATTAAAATTGAGAATGATAAACACAATCTGTTCCCACTTCCGTCTGCTTATCAATTTGAATGATGCTTATTTAGATGCTAACAACAAAATACATGTACTATAATTTCAGGATAAGATTAATCGGTAATTTACCTGTTATGTATCTCACTCAACTACAGCTCTGGTCACTGAACATCAAGTGTTTAAACACTAAATGGTGTTTCCTTTCTGTTAAATGCCAATTACATGTAAATGTGTTCACAAATAGAACATGTCTATATGTGTTCTCAATTGGACGCTTGGTGTTCAGAAGTAGAACAGTTAGTGTGTATTTATTTGAACACCAGTGTTCAGAACACCAAGACACGTTCTAAAACTGTTGCAGTTTTGGTGTTCAAATAGTGTTCAATGTTTGAACTCTTGAATTTTCAGTGTATGATGTTGCGGACTACTTTGCACAGCTGTCCCGCTCAACTTTCCCCAGCAACAATATCAACAGATCTTCAAAGGAAGCCATAGAATTCATTTTAGAGCGAGGCAGCTCCTTTCCTCCGCTCTCTCCTTTCCCCTCCCAATTCACCACTACATTGGTGCAGTAACACAACAACGGTTTGTTTCTTATTTTAATCAGTTTTACCTTTTCCTTTTTTTTTGTTGGTGGTACAGATGCGAGTGTGGAGTCGTCCCGAAGCTGTTTACACTACTGACTTAGCTCTTAAACAAGGCATTGCTATCACAGAGTACTTTGAAAAGATCTATAAAGTAAATTACACACTTCCAAAACAAGGTGGGTGAAACATTGCATATACTTACGTTATCGTTAAGGATATTTAGCAGGTCAAATACTTTAGGTAACCAATAAGGAGCTTGGACATCACAAAAAAAATTCTCGAAAATATAATGATCGTAAATTATATGTCAGTAAAGCAAGGAAAAATTTCGTATGGCACAGCAAATGCATAATTTTCTGCCGGTATTGAAGCTTTGTTTGACCTTTTATCATTTACACACGTTGTCTGCAAAGGAGGTCTTCATTTATATCAGAATCCCTCTTAATCTTGAAAGTCGCAATTATCCGACTCTATGATTGACAGAGACATAATTTCAGAATCGACCGAACTGCTGAATTGACACACTAAAAACGTTCTGGTTATTACTGGTTATTACAGATATGGTTGCCATTCCCGACTTCGCTGCTGGAGCCATGGAGAACTGGGGTCTGATACTTTATCGTGAATCTGCACTCCTCTTTAATGAAGAAGAAGACTCTGTGTCTAGTAAACAGTATGTGGGCATCGTCGTTGCCCATGAGTTAGCCCATCAGGTACTTGCTTATTTTTTTTCTTCTGTATTTACTGAACTGAATTGGACAGATTATAATGTTGTTAACAAACTGTATTACTATCATATACTACTGTTGCTGCTGCTCTTCTCCTTCTCTCCCCATCTTCTCCTATATCTTATTGTAATCTTCTCCTTCTCCTCCTCCTCCTCCATCTGCTTATTCTCTCATATTTCTCCTTCTACTCCTCCTCTTTCTACTCCTTCTACTTCTCCTCTCCTTTTTATCCTTCTGCTCCTACCCTATTCATCCCCTCCATCTCTTCCTCCCCATTCTCCTCTCTTTCTCCTCCTACCTTATTCACCGCCTCCATCTCTTCCTTCCCCTCCTCCTCCTCCTCCTCCTCCCTCCTCCTCCTCCTCCTCCTCCTCCTCCTCCTCCTCCTCCCCTCCTCCTCTTCCTCCTGCTCATGCTTCTCTTATTACCACTAGTCCGCTCCTAACGCTACCACGTTTTTATAACCTCTGATACTACTTCTACTTCTGCTACGACAACCGATTCTTTTACTGCTATGACTTTTTCGACTAGGAAATACAATTAAATTAGCTTGCTTTCATCCAAAAATTTTAGAAGGAAAAATGATGTGGATAACATTTATCTGAGATACTAACAGTTCTTACGTTATCTATTACAAGATTCCAATTATATTGATTACCACTACCGATATATTTACAGTGGTTTGGAGATTTGGTCACATTGGAATGGTGGGAACATTTATGGCTCAACGAAGGATCTGCAACATACAATGAAATGCTTGGATTAGATGGCAGTGAGCCTTCCTGGGAAATGGTAATGTTTTACTTATATTTTCGTTACGATAAAAATGTATCTAAGCATGATATACTAAGCCTGAATTATCATGTTAAACAGCAACAAATTTAATACAAGGTTTCCCGTGGGTAATGTCAGAGACACGTGCACGTGAAAATGACGATGGGCTTGAAACTCATACATACTTTATGACGTCAGTGGGTAATAAGATGGTGAGAACCAATCGGTGTGTGGAAATATCTGACAAAACTGAAGATAACTAGCACATTCCTAATGATGAAAACATCCAGTACTCTTGCATACTGTACCATGAAATGAGTTTAAATAACACATCCACAACCGTTCTGTCTATAGCCAAGGCGTAATCCGCTTTGGAAAAACGTTTCGCTCTCTTACCCCGTGCAATAATGACACAATAGAATGATAAACGGCACCACGTGCAGTGAAGGGATTTCGTCTCCGTTGTTACGTGTTGCATGCGTTTTTGGATGACGTAATTGAATATGTGATGCCTAGCACGGGGACATGACTCATTTTCCCAACAAACGTAAACTGGTAAAATGTTACAAGTTTTGCTGGGATTCCTGGGGCCATCTTTTTTGTCCATGAGGCGAAAGAAAAGGCAAAAATATGAAACCTGGATTTTGTTTTTGTTTTATAAAGGGCTGTTTTGAATTTTGGGCTTAGTTCGAAGCTAATAAGCCTACATAAACGTTTTGAAGGTGCATCACATATAGAAAATGTGTATGTTTCGTTGGATTTGAAATCAAATTGATGTCCTATCTCTCCAACTGATACATTTTGCTAGGCCAACTTAAAAAAGATCTTCGTAATTTACTTTTACAGTAAATAACGGCGCCTTCCAGAAAACTTGGAAGTATATGTGGTTCAGTTATAGTATTAGGCACGTTTTCCGTACACATTCAGTGGTGCAAAATGACCAAATGATTAAAAGAAAAAACAAAAATGACAAAAACCATAAATTATCACTTTAATTTCGTATAAAATTTCAAACATGTAAGACAATTTAAGGAATTAGGGAAACTGGGCTCACCACCTTACTACTTAAAAATTAATTTAACTATCAAGATCAGCGTATCTTAGATATAATTACAACTTTTCCGTTTAAATTTTCCGATAAATACAGGATGAGCAGTTTTTGATAGAGCATCTCCAAGGAATACTAAGAAGAGATTCTCTTGCATCATCGCGGCCGATTGTGCAACCAGTAGAAAGCCAGTTAGATATAAGCAGCATGTTTGACAGCGTATCGTACTCAAAGGTGAGGAATATTCATTTGCTACAAACTGACAAAGCACATTCAGAAGTTGTGAATTGAAATAATAAAAAGATCTTTTTTTTGTCCTATCATTGATGTTTTTATATCAACACACACCTTGAAGTTCCCGTGAAGATGTTTTCCAAAAAAAAAAAAGCAGAATCTCCCAAAAAAATCGATTGGACATTTTGCAAGAAGTGTAATAAAAAAAAAAGAAGGAATTATTTTATATAGCGCCCTTTCTACAGTTCTATACAAGTATATTCAAGAGCGCTTTACAAACATTGGAGCTTTAGAATAGGGGAGAGCCCCCTCCCCCTCCCCCAAATGGCGCAACATCCATCCATTAATTGAATACCGCGTTTTCACGCTTCTCATCTCGAATAGTGTTCAGAAAAACAGGTATTGTCCTATCATCGGGACCAACGGCTTAACGTCCCCTCTGAAGGACGGCGAGCGCCATTCAACCATTGCCATTTATCTCAACAGCTGAATGGGAGCGCAGGAGCTGCAAACGACGTACTTCCGCTTTGATGATCAACGTATCTTTGTGCATAGCTGTGGGAAAACGGGTTAGACCTGACCGAGGCTTGAACCCGGTACCTCCAGCATCTCAATTGTGCGCTCTACCAACTGAGCTACCTGACTTCTTATAGCTGTAAAATCTCACTCAAGTTTACTGAAATATCTGTGATCGTATAGCCACATGAGATCATCAACATAGGTCATACTATTTATCTTGGTGGTGGTTACATGATGAGGAAAAAGAAAAGATGGTGGACCTTTTCAGCTTTTTGTAGTATATATGCTACAGTTTATTTTGCTCTTGCTTCTTATTAAAGTGTTTTTTTTTTTTTATACAAGGTCAATATTTCTTCTGCAACGTATTATAACAAACTAGCTACAATGAGATCAGTGACTCATATATTATCAAAAATACTCAACAGGGTGGTTCCGTTCTGCGCATGCTCAACGATATTCTTGGCACAGAGACGTATCTTGCCGGTATGAAGCTGTATCTTGACGCCAAAGCATTCAATACTGCTGTGACTGATGACCTTTGGTTCTATTTGAATAAAGTAAGATAAAAGGTTTGAACAATTGTAAAGTATGCCTATAGTCTGATAGTGGTATTTCTCCTGACGTCTCCCGCGCTTTCACGAACGCTAGCTTTGAATTGAAATTTTGAATTTCTGTTGTTTGCTCCTAAATGTTTATCGTGTATTTTCAACATTTTAGAAGATCAGTGCTATTTCTTGTTCTTTTATTTTTTTAAACTACTGGAAAAATATTTCATATTAAGAATATAACTTGTAATTGAATGGTAAGAAGCTACATGCATGTAGCTGCCGCAATACATCCGTTCCTTTCGCGTGCGCACGCGCGAATATTCTGATATTTTCGGTCGAATATCAGATTATTGCCTTTTTATATTTATATCTTGAGTTTTGTCATTGATAGGACTGTAGGACAGTACGAGTTTTCAAAGTTGTGTCGAAAGTGGGTAATTATTTTATAGCAATATACAGACAAATTAATCTTTCTAATAACACGTGGCCTGTGACACGTGGTCACCAATTCAAGTTGACCAAAGAGTTCTGATCATAATTTTAATTAAAACATTAATAGGTCAGTAGATTCTTCACCAACTTGCATTTGATTTTCTCGGTATTTTTTTTTGTGGTGGCGGTACTATAGTTTAGGCTATTCATCGGCTGGCTAACCCTTCTTAGCCCGTTATATTGTTGTGTCATGGTAATGCACCGACATCATGGTGTTATTAAGTCCATTATTTATTCTACAGGTTCAAAATGTTTACGACATCAAAACAATCATGGATACTTGGACTCTCCAAATGGGTTACCCTCTAATAACAGCGAAGAGAACTGACAATAGGATTGATGTCCAACAGGAACATTTTCTGTTAAACGAGGAATCACAAGTGCCCGATTCACCTTTTAAGTGAGTCTAAATTTCAGAAGATTTCCTGAAGTCCTTTTTTGTGCTCTTCAAGGTTCTAGTTTGATACTTCACTAAACATTTCAAGGTTTTACTTCATAACGACCGGCGCAGTTACGTAGCTATAATTAGGTTTGAAAGGGCAGATGCTTGGGCATCCCCTAAAAGTTGTCAAGAAGAAATGGGAATGACCATTTGCTTGAAACAAAATTTTGTATCAGTCAATAGCAGATGTCTGATCTAAATAGAATCACCATCACGTTGCACAATAGTTTAAACAATCCATCTGCGATCAGTACATTGTACGTGTTGACCCGGGCGCAAGACTCTCCGTACACCCCTGCCATGTAGAATTCGGCTCCTTACATCAGCGATGTTTGGTTTTTCCACATGTTAATGAAAATCGAACATCTAAAGGCCATCGAAAATGTACGTATCACTGTCTTCACACTCCATACATACAATGTACAATTATGCATACACTGTACGTACGGGGTTTATTTCGGGAATGTTTAAGCGGATACAGCGTGTACATTGTTTAAGAAATATTGAGTGAGGGCGCTGCGAGTAACAATGTCGTAGATGTCGGGCTCACTATTGGCATGATTTTACTGAACCCTTCCCTACAGGAGGGAGAGGAATTGAGACTTTTTTCCCTTTTAATAAATGGCAGAATATGTATAATATGTTCAAAAAGCGGAAAATGGACGGTTATGGTTCGGACAATCGGAAAATGAGAGGTCCTGATTTAGAAATTGGTCTCTGTAAAACGAAACGTCTGGCTGCACCATTGTGCAGCCAATTCAAGGATTAATGAAAGGTGTCTCGAGACCACAGTCCCCTACTTCCCATGATTCCATTAGCTCTAAATTCCTTATGAAGATTTTAATTCTCGCTTGATTTAAATTCCTTATAGTGAATAGAAAACACGAGGAGCTCCTTTGTCTTAACACCTGACAATCTAAGCGTATACAGGTATATAAACATTTTGCATCGAATATCTACAAGTGATCTTTTCGTTTACCCTGATCTAATTTGTGTTCCTTACTTATTATCATAAGCTAATGAATCACATTAAGAGTTTGACGTACGTATGTAATTTCGGGTATTGAAATATTTCAAATGTGAACTTTGCAATTTGATAAGATAGGAAAAGTTCAGTTAGCAGGTATTACATTCAAATCTGTAGACATAAGTGACGTCATAACTTGTTATAGGTTCACCGTACTCTATACGTTTATTTGATTTAAGAATGGAATTTAAAAAAACGCGAATTAAATCAAAAGAAACTTTACGAAAACGAGTCGATCCCTTGAAAGACTTTTCAAAAATCTAAGAACCTTGCTTTTATAAATTTACTTCCCATTAATGTTGACTAAAAAAGCCACGTCCTAGATATTATGTCTTTTTTAGCACGTTAATGTTATGTCTCAGAAATTCCCAAGACTTTCTGAAGTTTATGTCCGGAGTTGATCAATTCATTTAAAAATTATGCTTTCTCTCCTTGACATTTCCACCTCTCTGATAATCGTTATTCACATTTTTTGTTAAAGCTACTTATGGTATTGCCACCTAACGCATGCTCATGGCAGTAATCCTGACTTTGATAATCCATTGGACTCGTGGATGAACGGCACGAAGGACGGTAAGTCTAGTCAGAGGTTCCTCGGGAGGTTCCTTGTCGAAAAATTACAATCGCCGCTTATGATAGCCTACACTACTATAATATTGTTTGATTCTGGTTTTGATCAGAGATTGATTTTAATACCAAAAATCTATTTCTATCCTGAGGAAATTAGATAATGAAAACAACATAATTGAGCAAAGCCATACAACTGCATTGCAAAGGTCGAATTGCAGGTCAAATTTTGGCCGAAAGAGCTGGCTGGTTCAACTTCGGGATTAGGTGGGCCAATAAAAACTACAAACAGAACATTTTTGTTGCATGTACTTGTCATAATTCTGATAAAAAACGAAATTTCTAGTTTTGTTTCCCATTTCTCGAAAGTCTAAAGTAGCCTTCATCCTGTCTCGTTCTCGTTCCCCATGTTCAAAGGACTGGTGACATATAGAAGCAAGTTTGCTTTAAACTGATGTTTGACACTACTGAATACTTAGTAACCCCTATTTCTTCAAAATATTAATTGAAAAAGTGTAAAAATCGCGTTATTAATCGCAAATTTATTTAAATATGTAACGTTGCAAGTTGTAGAGCCCCTCCCTTATTCTGTAGAACTTCCTGTGTAAACGCCTACAAAGTAATTACAGACAGGCTTAAAATGTCGTCATCAAAAAGTTCGAAAATTGTATCCTCTGATACCTCAGATTCCTATTGAGAACTTGACGCAGCACACTGAGATTCCTATAGAGAACTGTCCGAAGCACACTGTTTTCGTAACAAGGGTGATAAACATTTGATGATTTATTCATCATTTTTTCTTGATAGCTTCGTTTATCCTGGAAAATTCCCCGCAAGTAACTGACTGGTACATTATTAATGTGAAGCAATACAACTATTACAGAGTGAACTATGACCGTCAAAACTGGGAGAGATTGACTGCACAGTTATTAGAAGACCATACGGTAAGACAGGGCTCTCTTTTGTTAAAAAAAAAAAAAAAAAAACTTGCAAGAAGAATTTGACTGAAGTACTTCACTGAAGTTAACTTGTTCATTAGCAGATTAGTCAGGTGGTAGAAAGTGAAGCTCGTATCCCCAAAGTACTGGTTTCGAGTCCCGGCACGAATCATGCATTGTGTCCTTTGTACGTAAATCCAATTGCTCTAATCCAATCAGCTGCTAAATGAATATACCAGCATTGTTGGGGAGTTAACCTCCGATGGATTTGTGTGACATGCTGTCCAATAAAAGTCATTAATCTTATCCCCCTGAACAACAGAGACTGGGAATATGACCAATTGGTCTTCATGGCCCAGGAAAGAATTTAACTTACTAACCTTCTTGCATTGATGATCTATGTTAGTACTTAAGGCCCGCTCGTCCAAGCGAACGAGCCCCTTTTGTTGAGAAAGTGGCCCTTTGAAATATAAAAATATAAAAAGCACCCAGAATTTCATGGTCTGTTGCCCTTTTAAACGAAAAACAAACCCCCTTTTCAAATTCCTGAACCCCCTTTTGTTGAGAAAGTGCCTTTTTGATATCTAAAAGAATAATGAGCACCCGGCATTACAAGATTTTTTTCCCTTTTATACGAAAAACGAACCTCTTCAAATTCCTGGATACGGGCCTAACCCACATGTTCTGATATACAAATGTTGTTTAGCATGGGGCCTAAATAGGTCAATTACATACAATACGTATATATTAACGATTTCTTAACTTTTAAATTAACAGTTATTGACTGGTAACGATCCGAAAATGTATACAAACAGTGAAAATGAAGCACATGCTATACAAATGCAATAATTGCAAAACAATAGGCTACAGTAGTTTCTTAAATGTGTCATTCTACTAGTACGATAACATTGAATAAAATGATGTGTGCACATGTCTTTTGCTCCTTTCTTTTAATTATCTTAATATAATTCCCGTAAACGTTACCTTTGAAAACGTCTTCCATAGGCTCTAGCGTTGTACCACACCCATTATTCTTATGTTTCGTCGGTCTACGCCATACATACTGACCAGGGTATCTGATCTAGTGACACCAAGGGTAATCAAATTTGTTCCTTTCTGTTAATTGTCTTGATATAATTCCCGTAAAACGTCACTGTTTATGATTACTCTTTCAATTGATTTATTCTATTACAGGTTTTCCCGCCGGAGAACAGAGCTGCTCTTATTGACGACGCTTTCACCTTGGCCGGTCTCGGTATTATCGATTATCCGCTTGCTGTTGGCCTCACTGGATACCTACGGAATGAGACAAACTACGTACCGTGGTACACCGTTTTAAACGACTTTGATTACATCAGTGATATGTTCAGTAGATACAGCGGTTATGGACCTTTCGAGGTATGTTATTAATTGTAATACCACATAACGTTTCTGCGGGATCAACTCTTTTCCCATCACCACCCCCCTTCCCCCCCCCCCCTCACACACACCCCGACCCCTTTAAACAATATACTCTGGTGCCGTCACGGGGTATACCGGGCAATAGAGAAAATACCTGTACCAGAGTGATTAAAAACAACGCAGGTATACTATAAAATATCCATCCTAGTCACTATCCTTGCAAGCAAATGGTTCTAACTATGCACAATTCAAGATGTGTAGAAGAGCGAATTGCTTAGTCATGAAAACTGGCTATGCGTAGTTGCGCATATACCGTACAACATAGCATTTTGTATAAACCTTTCGAAACAGTTAGCAGCTAACAACAATTTGAACGGTACAAAACTGGATGGGCGCCACGACACAAGCTCTGTGTCCGTGAAAATAAGCTCTCAAAGTAACAAATTAGGAAAACATATTATGCTATTTGCATTGATATAATCAAGGACAAAACAAGAAAAAGTATCACTTAGATATTCAAAAAGGTGTTTTGAGGCTAAGCAGGTGATTTTCTCCAATACACTGTCTTTCCCAACCAACCATATGGGAGAAGGGCAACTATTTCTTACATTTACCCTGATGAAAATCTGTCGCATTAGATTTTCAGTCCAAAATTCTCAAAACATACATGGTTAAACAAAAACATCACTTAAAATCACTCATCAATAAACAAACAAAACCTTCACTGTTAAATACCATACTATTTGTAAATTATTACTTCAAGCCAGACACATTGACCACATGGAAATACTTTGTCCTTGTGTTGAGTGTGAAAGTCAGTGCAGCTGCAGTGAAATGTTTTTACTATCAATGTCAGATTATGACCATGGAAAGTGAGGTAAAGTGTGTGGAAATCCCTGGTGTAATTGTTTGTGCTGGATTGTGGTTTCTGTTGTGAGCAATATAGACCCCGACAGAATTTAGATTTTGACGGGCTTAAGACACAAAATGTATTGCGAGGTTTAGATCTAATGCAAATAAGGTATTGTTTCTTATTTTTGCCAGAAATACATGTTGTGCCAGATCGATGCATTGTACAGCAGTGTTGGGTTTACCGATGACCCAAGCGACCCTCATTTGGATCAGTAAGTTATGTATAAATATGTTTGGTCTGTTGGCGTGGGAAGGGATAGCAGTGGCATCGCTATTGGTGATTGGGGGCTTTTCCCCAACGAGAATACTTCTTCCCACCTGACTTCTGCAACCTTATCAGCTTATGGTCAAAAGTTGGCTGTTTTTTGTTATCGAAATATAAAGTTTGCATCCTATTGAAAAATTTATGAAAAACAAAAAAAGGGACATTAGCAATAGTTTATATCTTACATCACTTTCCCACACCCTAGTGACCTGGTGACCAGGGTTCCTGCTTTAGTGATACCATATGTCATCGTCACCGTTTCGAATAGCGGAACTGCGATAATAGGCATATGGTTCTATCCTGTTTAGATCATTCGTTACCCTGTCACCTCTTGTGTGTGCGTGTGTTGGGCAATGGAAAGAAGAGTCTCATCTGCAAATAATATCTGTGGTCATTTGTATCATCAACAAATATTTGAAAAATTTGAAATACATGAAGAATTTGTATAATCAAACACATTGTATGATTTTAACGATTAAAATATTGTTTTCTTTCAAATTAAAATGTCTGTTTTATTGGGAACTGAAAAAGGGATTGGTAATTAATTGCTATAGTGAAATATCTAGATTAATATTCTGTCAAATATTTCAAGACAAATCAATAAGATAGTGTGTGAAAACATAAGAGTTACTTTTATATTATGTGTTAAAGATATTTCATGTCCTAATTTTTATGTTATGTGTTGAAGGTATTTCTGGTGCTAACTTCTGATATGTTTGTAAGTCCTTGGTATAATCTTATATGAAGAATCCATTTGTGTGATTTATTTCAAGGCTGAAACGAATTGAAGCTATTGAACAAGCATGTTTCTATGGCAACGAGGATTGCTTATTAAACGCCGAGACCCACTATGCTGATTTGATGGCTGACCCGGTTAAAAATGGGTGAGTAGTTCATTTTTCGCTATTTGCTGTTTTTGCAATATCCTGTGTCTCAGTTTAGATAGTAGGTCACTTAGTAAAACATTTGTAAAACAAAAGTATCTTTCAATTTTTGCATTTAAGAGAAGTTTGTAGCATTATGTAGTTTAAGCACTTTCATATAGTCATTCAATGCACGTGACGAAATGATATTTGTATTATGTGAACAAATTTCAACCCTGACTTCAAATTGAGAGCCCAGTCAACGGATGACCCCAGTTCACTCATTTACATGGCTGGCTGCCGACACAGGTTTGAGGTTATAGGGCCAGGATCAATGTTGGCAATTGGCCATTGGGTGAATTGGTAAAGACCTATTTATTGCTTGTGTCGGGGTTTAAGAAGTAAAACCCAAAGTCGTTATGACCAGCGAGCTGTCTAACTGAGAGCTCCCCGATATAACACTTTACAAATCTTTCTGCAGCTGTAGTCCTGCTCAATCCATGGAGCGGCTAAAGGGGATTCAGTATTGGTACGATTACATTACTTGGGACGAAAGTGGTGGTCTTCGATGCATGATTTTTCCTTCATGTAAGAGCGTCGTAAAATGAATGGCTCAACCCACAAGCATCATTTTATACCCATACTCTTCCTTATTATTGGTACGACCTGCAGGGTGGTGTGGATTTGCTGCTACTGAATATATTAATCTTTTAGGAGTCTCTTATAGCATTACGACCGTTTTGTAATGGCTATGCAGCTTGGTACAATTTCGCAGAAATTATTTTCAAATGATTTCCTTACAGAATTACTCCCAATTTGAAAACATTGGTATATTGCAATGGAATACGAGAAGGAGGCAGTGACGAATGGGAATTCGGTTTATTTATGTACACTGCAACCACAAATCCGTCAGAGAGGAACCGATGGCTTTATGCTTTGACCTGTAGTAGAGAACCTTGGATTCTGAGCAGGTATGGGAGTCGCTCTTTACATAATTATATAAAGTAAATAATCACTGTGGTCAGGTTTACATCAATGATGGCTTTACATGGACTGAAAACCAATGTTACTTCAGAGCGAAAATGTGACATTTTTGTCCAAAAAGTAAAAGTACGATCAGTAATAAACATTTTGCTAAAAATGTGTGTTGTTCTACTGATGTATTATGATGATGAATACATTTCAAAGTAATCTGAAAAGGTTTTGTTTAACAAAAACCTCCATTGTTGAAACTTATAAATCTCCCCTGACCTTTCTATCTTTCATTCTTTATGCATTCTTTATCAAAATTGTATACAAAATTGTCTTCATATTCTCCAGTCCTCCCGAATGGCCGATCGTATATAAACAGTTTAAGAGCTTATCAAAGTCTCAAGTCATCATCATGTTTAAAACTTCGGCAACATAAAAATGAATATTTTGAAGGTTTGTGGACATGTAGACTATTACAAATTTATTTCATCATGAAAGTAGCAAAGACTTTGGCTAATATTGAGGATTATTGGAGCTTTTGAAATTTTTCATGCATAAATATGCAAATGTTGTTGTGCTTATTTCTTATTCATAACTGATAGACAAGTTTGCTGCAACCTTTAAAAATCCTTTGAAATCTTGCAACAAATTCTTCCTAATTTGTGTAGTCTTTACCATACCCTAGATCAAATTCCAGCAATAAGACACTTTCATCGTTTTTATTGACTGCGATTTATGACAAACTTTGATTTGATGAATAACATAAAGAATGTTTTGTTTGCCCAAATTCATTCCTCGCAAATTAAGCATATCAGAATCCGACCCTTGAATATTTAAACATACTGTTACTCCATTGCTAATTCCCTATTTCACGGATTTCTGCACCAAATTTTAAAATTCAATCAGGTAAAAAAATATCAACAATCAAAATTCTATAGTGTTCAAATATCAGATCATGCCAAAATATCATCCTTTTTTGTCAACCACTTGGAAGGCTGATTACATAGCATGCAAGCCGTTGACTGGTTGATTGAACAGTTCGGGAGATTCCCATTTTTAGGAGAAAAATCATTTGAATGTCCTTCGATGGTGCACTGCTTAAAAGGTCTGTATTAAATTGAGCATGTCCGTGTTTCAAGGCACGGGTTCTTGAAATAGCATAAACTCCAAATTCCACACACTTTGATCAACAATAACCCGGAAACGGAATGAGCTATTTCATAGATTCAAAGACTTTAAAACTCTTTCTAACATTCAATATTGTCTATTTTTGCAAAACAACATTTTATTCTTATCTTGTTTTCAGACTTCTCAATATGGCGTTTGAAGGAAATGCCATCCGTCCCCAGGATCGCAACAGTGTATACACCAACGTTGCCGAAAACTACGTCGGCCGAGCTCTAGCGTGGGACTTCATACGTGCTAACTGGGATGAACTTATTGATCAGTAATATACTTCTTTCCCTTTATCGTGAAGAACAAGAAAATTAAATTTTACACACGCAAAATGATTTTCGTTTGTTTATGAATATTCTATGATAATCATTTTCCAATAAGGTTATGGTATTAATCAGCAAAACGTTTCGGCACGATATAGAACTTTATTTTACTTGATTTAATATCCTTTCCATTACCCGGAATCATTGACTCCTCCCTCCCCATCATTTGATATACAGTTGGTGATGGCGAACTTTATCATTCTTTTAACATTAAAAGGAACAAGAAAGAAATTCTTGAACCTATATTGCGTGGACGGACGGACAACATAATGGTATTTTTTTAAATTTTGATAAAAAACAAAATCAAGTTTATCGAGAAAAATATTGATAAAAACAAAAGCTTTTTCTCAATATTTCAAAACTTTCACCTCAAAATTTCCGACTTTCTTATTTTTTCGGTAACGGGGACGGGGGAGGGGTACTTAGGAATTGTATGGTCCCCCTACCTGCAGAAAAGAGTATAGCTACGCCACTGGTACAAGTGCACTTACATTGATCTGTTGATAGGCCAATCGGCATCGTTTTGGAATAAAATACACACCGCCACATTTTAATTACATTATATGGCCTTTGAATTTGTATTGAAATGAAACAATTAGTAACGTCACTAAAACGTTGAAATGAGGACAGATGTATAGAGAAGGGCAAGTGGGTGATTATTTGTGTTTGTTGTTTATCTAGCTAGCTGTGACCAATGTATCATAATTAATCCTATTTCTCTGTTTTGCATTGCAGTACTATTATAGACGATGTTGCTGAAGATTTTAATACTGAATTTGACTTAGAGGAGGTAATTATGAGTTTATTTCTAGCAACATAAATGTGTTTAAGTATCAGCTAGGGCCGATGTGAAGGGCCGGGTTTGAATCCAGTTCCTCTCTACAGCTGAAGACGTAAGGCAAGAATAAACTCCATAATGCGAGTTATATAAGCAAGCTTTAATAGACAGAAAAATACCAAATGCGTTTAAAGCTATATCAGAGCAAACGTGCTTTTTTTTATAACTTTTATGGAGGAATAGTGGAGCTTACGCCCAGCCACTTTAATCTGATGCCATTTTTATAATGTTTTGGCTCAGAAAGTTCAATCAAAATTTCTAAAGGCTGGCGCATCTTGATCACGTGATCTAAAAACATAATAAGTACATTTAAAAAAAGATGACGATATATTTTGTAAAATTTTTAGAAATTAATGATTCTTCTTAATTTTTGATTTGTGAATATTTTATTTCTTACATTTTAAAACTAACATTTGTAAATGTATCTCCATATTTGTATAGCTTTTGACATTTGGATCAAGTGTGGATTTGGCAGACGGACAAATTTCCTTCAATAATGCTGTGGCTAACGTTGAAGCAAACATAGCGTGGATGACGAAAAATCAAGAAACTTTGATGGACTTTTTCCAAGATAGTATTACTTCATCAAGTATATGCGAATGAAGTAAAGATTTTCTTAATTCACATGAAACTTATGCAATGTGAAATCATTGGCACGCTTTACTTTTATATGTTCAAGGATGAGTTAAGTGGTCAGAAATGTTGTATGATAGATCATGCAGGGGTGTCGGAAGGAACTCGGGGCAAAGGGGCAGAAAATCAAGTGAGGGCAAATTTTTGACAGTAATTAAAGCACTTTTCATGTTCAAAAAGAGCACTTTGTCATTTTCCGAAAAAAGTGGGGTGGGGACGGGCACGTGCCCCTGACCCGGCTCCTACACATGCACATGGTTTGAGCATAGGGGGAATTTGGGGGGGGGGGAGCAAGGGGAGCTTGCTCCAACCCCACCTTTTTCCAAATGTATGCTTTTGTATGGTGATGTGGTAAATCCCACCAATGGGCTTGAGATTGAGGAGTCTGGACTGCTAGATTAATGTTGACAATTGCTTTTGAAAATTACTGCTCAGAAAATTATTATTGTCAATTCCCCCTCCCACCACGGCCCTCCGTCTTGGGCCCCTTGTAAATGACATGTTTTAATTTTGTCAAATAAATAATAAATGTATGTTACAATTTCTATGTACTATGTAGGAGTATGTGAGAGAGTAGAATTCTATTTGTTTTCAAGCTTCAGGAATGACCTAGAATAATTTCATGTAACTTGCAAAAGGGCACCTCCTGTCCCGGTTTGCCTTCAACTTAAAAAAGGGCACCTCTTTCCCCCTTCGACCCCCCTTATTCTAGGGCAAGGAGCAGTGACCTCTTGCCCCCGTTGTTCCGACATCACTGGATAAATGAGTAATAGACAAAATATTTGTTAAGAAGCTATTTTAATATCTTTTTCCGATCAAAATCTATTGAAGTAGCAACGTATTTGTATGGAAACGACTGATGTAGGAAGTCGACTGTAAAATAGTGACGCCACACCATTACACTCTTAACATTCTTCATACTTTTGTATTGAAAATTAAGTACACTTTTTTAACTTCAGGTGGAAAATCATGCCAATTTTATATAATTATGTTTTTGTATTTTTCTGACATATCATAGTTGTAATCCTCACAACCACATGAACATGCTTTTAATAATATGAGGAATGTGAGGGTGTGATATCTCAACTAGTCTGATTTCAGTCGTTTCTACACAAATGAGACCTAAATTTAAACTTGAATATCTCCTTAACGGAATAAGTTTATTGAATGGTTTCTTCACAATTGTGTATCTTTTATCTTTGTTTTTTTTATTACTTAACTATTAAATTAATTTAAAACAAACGAAAACTCTTTGAGGTCTTTTGTGTGTGGGAACTTCCAAAGTCTACCTAAATTATAACGAAATAAGAACAGAAGAAATGACTTACACAGATACATTTAAAAGACATTTTAAATTAAAGAATAATTTCCTAATATATGCAAGATTAGAAAGGCCAGCACTTTTCAACAGACACCATGGTCAACATACGCAAAATGTGTTGCAAACATATTTTATTCTAACGTTTTTATGATAAGAAAGATTAGCTTAAGAACATGATGATAGTTTTTTACACAATTTAATCAAATATAAATGTTCCTATTTTTATAATTAAATTTTTATAACTAAATTTTTTATGAATTGTTCAAATAATACTGAACAAAAATGATTTCAACAAAGTACTTAAGGTTGTAATGCTATATGAAATTGTTCAGGCATATCGATATATCTTATGTATCTATATAAAGTATCTTTGTATTCGCTTAGCATAAAGGATATGCATTTGAAGCGATTTTTTTTTTTTTATTTCTACTTATTAAATGAGGAAAAAGATGTATATCTCAATCTACCGAAACGGTTTTTCACTTATCGAAATTTTGAGCATATTTAGCATTCACTTTATGATTAAGTTTGTAAAATGATTTCTAACAATTCTCAAAGCTGCAAAACGCTCACTTTCAAAGGAAGTTGACGGCACTTCTTTTCTGTTTCAATGGTTTTTGGTAGACATGAATACAACGTGTCCCGTGCTACCTCTACCGTTGACCGATCTCTTTTGACTATCAGGTCCGCAACTCTCCAGGGGACATTAAATCCTTTTCAGGTAGAGGTTTAGAAATAAAATACATAATTGTTGCTTATTATCCCGAAATGCTTTGAATTGATATTGTACATCTTGATCAAAACATTGAGCTTCATCAGGAAGGGGAGGAGCTTAAATTAGGCCCATAAATATCAGTCCGGGAGAGGTCCTATTTTGAGTAGCTGATAGACATCCTGCAGCCGTCTTCATATTTTGCCAAAAATGTACAGAAAGTTTAAGTGAGAGACCAGTTTGTAATATAGATTGTAAGATATTGCGATTTGCAATTTTATTCCTTAAGAATGTTCAATCTGAACGACAATATTATACTGTTACAAGTATTTGAATGTTTAAAATGACTGTTTCGAGCCAAAAAGTCTAGTTTTTTCCCCTGATTTTTCCTGATATTTAAAAAACGGCGGTATATATAAGGGAGTTGATTATATCGAGCCATGAATGCAATTAATGTTTTTCAGTGAGTTCTAAGTTTCGCCGGGCAAAGAAATGTTTCGCAGAGGTATTTAGATTTGAAAATTATAACACTACATAAGGCTTTAACGTTAGTATAATAAAGCAGTATGGGAAATATCTTAAAATGGCGATGTCCATGTCACAAAAAGTGATAAGTGAAAGTACAGTGAACTTTTTGGTACCTTATTTTAGAGCCCCTTCCGGACTAAATATTGTTTCTGTTTCATTTGATTCATCTTTGTCCACAATTTCTTGTTCCTTCACAAGGGTGTTAGTTGCACTGCAAATGCAGATGCAGCCTTTTGTAATCAAATCCAGCTTCTTACATGCTGTTAAAAAACATATCTTGGATCTTGTATGAAATTTGAAATTTATATTTATATTTATATATATATATATATATATATATATATATATATATATATATATATATATATATATATATATATATATATATATATATATATATATATATATATATATATATATATATATATATATATATAAAAAATATATATATATATATATATATATATATATATATATATATATATATATATATATATATATATATATATATATATATATATATATATATATATATATATATATATATATATATATATATATATATATATATATATGTATAAATATATATATATATATATGTTTATATATATACATATATATATATATATATACATATACATATATATATATATATATATATATATATATATATATATATATATATATATATATATATATATATATATATATATATATATATATATATATATATATATATATATATATATATATATATATATATATATATATATATATATATATATATATATATATATATATATATATATATATATATATATATATATATATATATATATATATATATATATATATATATATATATATATATATATACACACGTCATGTCTGTAGAATGCATAGGGTAAACACCGGGACAAATTAGTACCTATCCCATTACAAAACAAACGAAACAAAGAGAAAGTGGTTCAAATTCATATATTGGGAAAATAGAGATACGATATTAAAAGAATAAACAGTATGCATAAGATAATTCATTTTTCTCTTAATTCAATTTGGTGTTTGAGATTATATTTATATGTTTCATACATACAGTCGTTGGTTAATTCAGGGAAAAAATATCCTTACAACAATATTTTGTCTATTGATTGATAATATTTAAATGAATTTGATAGAGACTGCAAACAAAATTGTTTTCAGATACGATATTGAAATAATACCACTATATACTTAAGATAGGCATAGGCCTATCTTATTTGGAAGCTGTTAACCATTCTCCAAATCTTCTTAGTGGGGTGTTACGGTGGTGAGAGAAGAGATAAAGTTGTTCCAAGTGTTGGTTTTACTGTCCTTGATAGTGCGTCTGGCCTTGGCACGGCTGATGCGAAAGAGGTTAAGGTTATGGGTGGTCAGGTTAGTTTTTAAAGTTCCTGAGGGCTCTTTTCCTGTTCTTGATGGCGGTTTTGCAGTCATCTGAGAACCAGGGGTTGGGGATGATTTGGGGTTTGGAGTTTTGGGAATTGGAGCAGGTGGCGATGTTGATAAGGATATTAAGTCAGAGGGTTTCAAAGGGACCAGTCAGCCTTGTCGAGTTCCAGTTGGGGGTGTGCTCAGTGGGGATTTGAAGATTGGAGTGTATAAGAAGAGGGTAATGATCACTACCACAGAGGGTCAGCAGTGACTCCAACTAAAGTCAGGGAGAGGTTAGGGGTACAGGATGAAGGTAGGTCGGGGAGTTAGTGTTCAGTAAGGACAGGTTCCTCTTCATCAAATTTGGTGTTTGAGATTTTATTTATCAGTTTAGGTTCAATCCATCAGTCGATGGTGTATGTAACATCGATATGGGCTAATTTATTGCACAAATTGCTAGACAGTAAATCCCTAAAGCAGAACCACAACTGCCTGACCACTGACTGCTGGGGTTTCGGGAGATACTGCAGATCCTCTACTTTTTAAAAATATAATGATGACCAAAAAGAACTTAAATTTCCCTTTAAATTGTATAAAATATAGAGCCTATATATCTAATGAAGAAGTACTGAGGCTGAAATTTACATATGGAGGTCCGGGGAGAACTTTCACGACGACGACGAGTGAACACACAATTACACTGACGGGGTCGTCGCCTGCGTTTTCGGTCATTATAGTAACAATGCTATCACGAAACGCTTAATACGACCTGGACAAGAACACAGGTACGACGTACGAACAGACATAACATCGACAACCAAGTCAATGTCCACGGCCTTTGATAACCAGTTGTGGTACACTGGCGTTGTCTACCCAACCCAGGCTTGAACCCAGGGCCTCGTGGTCTGTAGACAGGTATGATAACCGCTACATCACAGTAGGTAGACAACTTCCATCGAAACTTTGCTAAATATATAGGAAGGAAAGTATAGACATGCTGTGGGTTGGTGAGAGAGGGGGCGCCGAGGTGGAGAATGGGTCTGAAGTATAATTCCTGACAAGGCTAACGAGGGGATAATTATAGCCAAGTTATCATAAAGAACCTATTCAAGCGTTTTGAGCCATACAAATTAGAAAATCAACCACTATAGAACAGAAAGAAAAGCATTTTCTTCTGAAAAATGTTCACCAATATAATTGATTGGCCTACTTCAGCAATGCACCGTTTATCTTCAGACCGTTTGGGTGCATCTAACTAATATCCTGGGCAAGTTTATTTCAACCGAGTGTAAAATTGAGGGACTCACGGTCCCTGAGTCCACTGAGAGCCGCTTCGGATTTAGACGACCCTACCAAAAGGAATTAATTATCCCCAAGTTTACGGACAATAAGGGAAGCCTCCCTCCATCCCTCCAGACTCTATGAATAAATTAGAAATAGATTTTTCAGTTTGTCGATTAATTTGATACAAGCCGCCCCTTGGCCCCAGGGCGAAGCTATTCTTTTTTGTAGAAGGCCAAATCAACAAAAAAAAAAAACGAATCCAAGCTACCCCTCCCCTTCCCCTGTACAAATTTTAGAGGAAAAGTCAGTTAGTTTGATGATTATAGGTCAACTTCGGACAGTCGGAAATTTGGAGAAAAACATTGTATATTTTGAGGAACAAGCATCTTTGGAAATTTTCATGAAATAATTCGGAAATTTTGAGCAAACAGGGACTTTGATATTTTGAGGAAAAATTTCGGATATCTTTTGCAAAACTGTCGAAAATATTGAGAAAGTCAGATATATTTGGGGAAAAACCTAAAAAAATTGAGGAAAAAAACACTTTAAAAAACGGTTTTCGGAAATGTTTTGATCACTTCGCTCAATTAGATAGCTGGTATAGACCTAACTGAACTCTAAGACCGATCGCTCTCATCAGGATTACAAAACTATCCAACATAATAAATTTCTATTGTGCAAACTTTTTGGAAATTTCCGGCTGAGGGAAAATTTCCGACTGGCACCCACCCCGTTAAGCTACGCCACTGACCCCCCCCCCTCACACCCACCCACCCCCAAAAAAAGGGTTTCAAACATTTGAAGCTTGAAAATATTAGAATCGTTTTTAACAGATTAAGAGATGCTGCTATATAGGTTTGATAAATGCTGTAATAAAAGTCAAGTATATACCAAATCAGTTTTAAACCCATTATTTTCAGAATGGACAAAAAAGAATGGCAGTATCATCATTTCTTGATTGATGATCCGTAAACTGGACTGGAGTTTGCTCTCGTCACTCTCATTCACAGTCTAATCTTGTGAATTAACACACACAGGCAGACACACGCACACATACACACACTTTCTTCGTAAAGTTAAAAAAGCGCACACTTAGAGAGGTACATTATAAGCTGTGAAAGCTTCCCAAATTTCGATGGTGGAACACCATTAATATGTAGTCGAGGGAAAAATTATACCGTTGGACCCTTGTCACTGATCAGCTGAAAACTGAGTGTGAATGTCATGATCAATATATCAAGTTTAATTTATTTTCAGCATGAAAATGATGAAAAACCCCTGAACCATTCTAAGGACCACTTATTTGCTGATTGTCTCATTGAAGTTTCGGATTCATGATAAACTGATAAATGTATTCTCCCAAATTTTGGTTCTAAATATCTTGATCTAAGAGTTTTGTGGCAGCAAAAATATAAGGGTCACCAGAAATTTTCAGACCGATAAAAGTTGGAAATTTTCGGGGAAGGGGTGGGGTGTGGTGAGATTTCCCTTAAAGCTATAATGCTGTCGTACAATGTTTTCGAAATACAATCGAAAAGTGCCCCTAATATCCTGTGTACCCCCCCCCCTATCAGATTCACATATCTTCCGCCACCCCTGCCTACCAGGGCTTTGCCCATGGACTTCACAATTTCACACAATTTTTCTCAATTTGTATAGGAAATTTATTTCTACTCTGCTGCTCTGCCTACTTAGCAGTGTCAATCCTAATATACGAGTAGATTTTAGCATGAGATTTTAAAATTGTCTTCTTTTCATCAAGTATACATTGTGAAACTTTGTGTTGATTTTAAGCCAGTTTAGGTTATCAAAAACAAGAAATCTTTAGACCAGAGCTTCACCCATGAACCCCACAATTTTGCCCGAATTGTCTCCCTTTTCAGGGAAAATTCGCAGGCTCATGCCTGTTTATAAACGGCAGTAGCGTATCTATATTAGGGTGCTAAGGAGGTGGATGGGGAGGGAGGGGGTATTGGGACATAGTAACTTCCGTAGGCCCTTCCCCATTTTTATATATTTTATTAAAACCATAAATATAATTCAGTGAAATATCAAATAAAACAGAAATTATAGATTTTGGCATTTTGTATTCGTGTCGACTGAATTATTGTTAATTTCATATAAAAAATCCTCAGTTTTGGATTGAACAGCCTTCAATTTTGGACCAAAATTCTCCAATTTTCGGTCAAAAATCGTTCAATTTTGCATTTCAAGATCAGCTTCAAGTTTTTGCCACAACTCCATTCCTATTTTTACCCATACCATAGTATGAAAGATAAGGTGACACGCTAGCCAGCTGACCGGCCTTTGTACATGCCGTAAACATGGTAAACTCCCACATTTAAATGACTGAGATCCTAATGGAAGTTATGATTACATAACGTTACACATGCCGCCATTTTGGAAAGGAATGACCTTGGGTGGTCTCTAAGTGGCAAGTCCCGTTGACTAAAGAACAGGTCTTGGAATGTGATCAAAAATCTCAAATTTTAAGTCAAAAATCTTCACTTTTGGACTAACAAATCTTAAATTCTTTGACCAAAAGTTACAATTGAGGATCAACTATAAAATTGTGTGGCTTTCAGTCGTGTGCCTTTAAGTCGTGTGGCTTAAAGTCGTGTGGCTTTCAGTCGTGTGGCTTTCAGTCGTGTGGCTTTAAGTCGTGTGGCTTTAAGGTACCTGGACCATGCGCGCCCTCCAAGGACCCTACGCGCCCTCCAAGAACCCTACGCGCCCTCCAAGGACCCTACGCGCCCTCCAAGGACCCTACGCGCCCTCCAGGGACCATACGCGCCCTTCAAGGACCATACGTCCTCCAAGGACCCTACGCGCCCTCCAAGGACCATACGTGCGCTGCGCTAAGCCCTACGCGCGCTCCACTAGACCCTACGCGCGATCTTCTGGACCGAACGCGCGCTTCCCTGGACCCTACGCGCTCCCTTGGCCACTACGTTTGCAACCCTGGACCCTACGCGCGTTACCCTGGACCCTCCGCGCTTCCATGGACCTTACGCGCACTACCCTGAACCCAACGCGCACTCCCATGGACACTACGCGCTCTTTCCTGGACCCTGCGCGCGCACCCTTAAATCCTACGCACGTTCCCCCTAAACACTACGTGTGCTCACACATGATCCCATGTACCCTACGCGTTCCCATGGACCCTACGTGTGCTCCCTTGAGCATACGTGCGCTCCACAGATTCTACGCGCGCTTCACAAATCCCATGCGCGTGCTCCCACATACCCAATGCACGCACTCCCACATACCCAACGAACGCACTCCCACAGGCCCAACGTCGCCACCGCCACTGCCACCGTTACTGCCACCGCCACTGCCACTGCCACCATTACTGCCACCGCCAACCCCACTGCCACCTCCACCGCCACTCCCACCGCCACCGCCACTCCCACCGCCAAGGCCACCGCCACTCTCACCGCCACAGGCCCAACGTCGCCACCGCCACTCCCACCGCCAAGGCCACCGCCACTCTCACCGCCACAGGCCCAACGTCGCCACCGACACCGACACCGCCAGGAGCCACCGTGGTTCCTTGCGGTGGTTCCTTGCGGTGGTTCCTTGCGGTGGTTCCTTGCGGTGGTTCCTTGCGGTGGTTCCTTGCGGTGGTTCCTTGCGGTGGTTCCTTGCGGTGGTTCCTTGCGGTGGTTCCTTGCGGTGGTTCCTTGCGGTGGTTCCTTGCGGTGGTTCCTTGCGGTGGTTCCTTGCGGTGGTTCCTGGCGGTGGTTCCTGGCGGTGGTTCCTGGCGGTGGTTCCTGGCGGTGGTTCCTGGCGGTGGTTCCTGGCGGTGGTTCCTGGCGGTGGTTCCTGGCGGTGGTTCCTGGCGGTGGTTCCTGGCGGTGGTTCCTGGCGGTGGTTCCTGGCGGTGGTTCCTGGCGGTGGTTCCTGGCGGTGGTTCCTGGCGGTGGTTCGTTGAGGCTGCTCAAATCTTTTGAATTCAGCTACAATGAGCAGGATTTGAAACAACAACTTTGCATTCATTAGAAATTTCCAAATTTTGAAATTCAAGGTGTTTCAAGATCTTTTGGTAAATATAAAAATTATACCTGTTCATACCTTAAAATTAACTGAGCCTAAGAGAGCGGTGGTTCCTGGCGGTGGTTCCTGGCGGTGGTTCCTTGCGGTGGTTCCTTGCGGTGGTTCCTTGCGGTGGTTCGTTGAGGCTGCTCAAATCTTTTGAATTCAGCTACAATGAGCAGGATTTGAAACAACAACTTTGCATTCATTAGAAATTTCCAAATTTTGAAATTCAAGGTGTTTCAAGATCTTTTGGTAAATATAAAAATTATACCTGTTCATACCTTAAAATTAACTGAGCCTAAGAGAGAACATAAAAGACAAGCTATGCCATCCCAATAGCATATATCCCATCCAAAACCATGTCCCACATGACAACCCACGCTATGTCGCATACGTGTACACCAAACCCAGTATCATGTACATTTCACCCTGTCAAATGTGACATTTCACCCTATCAAATGTGACATTTCACCCTTTGTCCCATATGGCATTCCACTTGATATGTCCCGTATGATATCCCACCCCATGTCGTATTTTCAATTCCATCTTCTTTATCCAATATTTTCCATCGCAGCATACGACCCATATGCTCCATGTGACATTTTAACTTATGTACCATATGCCATCCATGTTATACACGCACTATCCCGTTTATGTCACCCCACGCCTCTTATGCCAACCCACCTCATGTTCCACATAATATCCCACCCTTTCTCTTTTAACCAATCCCATCCTCTATCCAATATTTTCTATCTACCATATATGTTCAACATACCATCGTTCCAGTATGCTTCACATGGCATTTTAACCTATGTACCATATGCCATCCACCTTATATGCTATTCCATACTATGCGCCATAAACCATACCACCTTTGTCTCACACGCCACCCCAAAACTATTTCCCATACGACAGCCAACACGTTCGCCATTACACCCATTATTCCATCCCACCCTGTGCCACGTTATACTCCACCATATTTCGTAAGCGCAATCCAACCCTCTATCCATTATCATGCCACCCCACCTATGATTCGCATGCTACCCAACATTATGATCCACATGTCATCCCACCTATGACCCACATGCCACCAAACATTATGATCCACATGTCATCCCACCTATGACCCACATGCCACCCAACATTATGATCCACATGTCATCCCACCTATGACCCACATGCCACCAAACATTATGATCCACATGTCATCCCACCTATGACCCACATGCCACCCACCTATGATCCACATGCCACCCAACATTATGATCCACATGTCATCCCACCTATGACCCACATGCCAACTCACCTATGATCACATGCCACCCAACCTTATGATCCACATGTCTTCCACCTATGACCCACAGGCACATTTTGAATAATAGCATGTCGGGATCTACATTTTAACATGTGTTATAAAACAAATACCTTATTTAACTGTATATGGACAGATATAGATGTTATATTCACCACAAAGCTTCTTAAATATTGAACAAAACTGTCGCGTAGGAACCGGGACCAGGGGCTACCACCAAAGGTCTAACGATTTCATTTTGAAGAATCAGATTCAGATTCCATGGCATTTTCTTTCGGAAATCTTCAATTTTCGGGAAACCTTCTTCAATTTTCTATCATTTTTCGAAACGTTTTTTTCATTTTCGGGAATTTATTTTCAATTTTTGGGAAATTTCCTTCAATGTTCCTGAAATTTCCTTCATTTTCAGAATATCTTTTTCATTTTGGGAAAATTTGCCTAAATTCTCGTAAAATTTGTTAAAATTTTTGGGAAAATCTCCTTTCATGTTCGGGGAAATTATGTTCATTTTCGAAAAATTTCCCTCATTTTCAGGAATTTTTCATTATTACTTCCAATTTTCGAAAAAAATTGTATAAACTTATACGTGAGATGTCCTTCATTTTCGATAATTTTTCTTCATGTTCAGGATTTTTGCATCAATTCTGGTCATTCAATTTTTGTGAAATTTCCTTCATTTTCAGGAAATTTGTCTTCCTATTTGAGAAATTTTCATAAATTTTCGTAAAATTTTCTACATTTTCGTAAAATTGTCTTCATTTTCGTGAAATTTCCTTCAATTTTTGTGAAATGTTCTCCATTTTTAAAATTTTACAAAAATGTCCGTGTACACCCCTTCCCCCTCTTCATAAATAGTGATAAGAGACCCAGCGTACATTTTGTAGGTCTGTTGGGACAAAAATCAAATCCCTCCACCCCCTCCCTCCCGTTAATTTCAAATATCTATATATATATATAAACACTTTATATACACTAAATATCACTTTTTAGTTATGCTCTCTCTCTCTCTCTTAAATGTCAGTCACTGAAAATCAAGACTTTTTCTCCTGCTAAATTTTAATAAGGGGGGTATAATGGAGATTCAAAACGTTGTTGGAGGATTAGAAAACAATAAGTTAACTTGTTACTATGTCTCAATTTCTATAAAATTTGCGCAATTTATCATAATAAGGCCTGAAAATTTAAAATGCAGCAGTAAAATGGTCGCTTTTTTAACCGAATATGATACTTTTTTTGTTGTTGCTATTTTCATAGTTGATATTGAATTATGACACTGTCCATAGATCTTAAATCAATACTTGTTTTTTTGTGGGCAGGTAGAGGCCTACCGAAACAGTCGGGTAGTAATTCGAAGGGCTCACATCTTTAGAATTAAAGATTTTAAATTTAATTTTCATTCAATTTGATGCATGATCCCATAATGCACCCTACTTCTCATATACTTTTACTGTGCAATATAGACGAAAGGATTGCAGAAAATGTTACACGTTTTGACAATAAAAAAAATACACCAGTACCTATTTTTCAGAGGGGCGATCCACACTGCCCCTCTTCTCTATGCTCTATATTTTGTTCACAAAAACATACTTTTGTAGTGGCGTGGTGGTTCATGTTTTACTGGGAAGAAAGATAATTTTGGCGCCCCCTTCTCGAAAAAAACTCATAAGAGTAAAACATTGAGCACATAGAAGTAAATTGGCATGAACAGTTTACAAAATTGCTTAAAATCAGTGTTTCGATTATAGGAACCGAACCGTCAAAGCTCTGGAAGGGGTCCAGGAGGCGAAACCTCCGAAAGCGCTGCTTTGGTAAAATTTTCCGAAAATTGAAGAAAATTTCCCAAATATTAAAGAAAAATTTCGGAAAATTAAGGATATTTTCTGAAAATAAAGAAATCTCCCAAAAATGAAGGAAATTTCCCAAAATTGAAGAAAAACTTTTCAACATATGCCGAAAATTGAAGAAAACATCCCGAAAATGATGGAAGTTTTACGTAAATGGATCTAAGTTTCCTGGTTCCTGGCGGTGGTTCCTGGCGGTGGTTCCTGGCGGTGGTTCGTTGAGGCTGCTCAAATCTTTTGAATTCAGCTACAATGAGCAGGATTTGAAACAACAACTTTGCATTCATTAGAAATTTCCAAATTTTGAAATTCAAGGTGTTTCAAGATCTTTTGGTAAATATAAAAATTATACCTGTTCATACCTTAAAATTAACTGAGCCTAAGAGAGAACATAAAAGACAAGCTATGCCATCCCAATAGCATATATCCCATCCAAAACCATGTCCCACATGACAACCCACGCTATGTCGCATACGTGTACACCAAACCCAGTATCATGTACATTTCACCCTGTCAAATGTGACATTTCACCCTGTCAAATGTGACATTTCACCCTTTGTCCCATATGGCATTCCACTTGATATGTCCCGTATGATATCCCACCCCATGTCGTATTTTCAATTCCATCTTCTTTATCAATATTTTCCATCGCAGCATACGACCCATATGCTCCATGTGACATTTTAACTTATGTACCATATGCCATCCATGTTATACACGCACTATCCCGTTTATGTCACCCCACGCCTCTTATGCCAACCACCCCATGTTCCACATAATATCCCACCCTTTCTCTTTTAACCAATCCCATCCTCTATCCAATATTTTCTATCTACCATATATGTTCAACATACCATCGTTCCAGTATGCTTCACATGGCATTTTAACCTATGTACCATATGCCATCCACCTCATATGCTATTCCATACTATGCGCCCTAAACCATACCACCTTTGTCTCACACGCCACCCCAAAACTATTTCCCATACGACAGCCAACACGTTCGCCATTACACCCATTATTCCATCCCACCCTGTGCCACGTTATACTCCACCATATTTCGTAAGCGCAATCCAACCCTC
Organism: Chiridota heheva; assembly: GCA_020152595.1. Lineage (NCBI taxonomy): Eukaryota > Metazoa > Echinodermata > Holothuroidea > Apodida > Chiridotidae > Chiridota > Chiridota heheva. Next base: position 2,356,144 of record JAIGNY010004609.1, read on the forward strand.
TATCCATTATCATGCCACCCCACCTATGATTCGCATGCTACCCAACATTATGATCTACATGCCACCCCACCTATGACCCACATGCCACCCAACATTATGATCCACATGTCATCCCACCTATGACCCGCATGCCACCCAACATTATGATCCACATGTCACCCCACCTATGACCCGCATGCCACCCAATATTATGATCCACATGTCATCCCACCTATGATGCACATGCCACCCAACATTATGATGCACATGTTATCTCACCTATGATCCACATGCCACCCAACATTATGATCCACATGCCACCCCACCTATGACCCACATGCCACTCAACATTATGATCCACATGTCATCCCACCTATGACCCACATGCCACCCGACATTATGATCCACATGTCATCCCACCTATGACCCACATGCCACCCAACATTATGATCCACATGTCATCCCACCTATGACCCACATGCCACCCACCTATGATCCACATGCCACCCAACATTATGATCCACATGCCACCCCACCTATGACCCACATGCCACCCAACATTATAATCCACATGTCATCCCACCTATGACCCACATGTCACCAAACATTTTGATCCACATGTCATCCCACCTATGACCCACATGCCTCCCAACATTATGATCTACATGCCACCCCACCTATGACCCACATGCCTCCCAACATTATGATCCACATGTCATCCCACCTATGATCCACACGCCACCCAACATTATGATCCACATGTCATCCCACCTATGACCCACATGCCACCCAACATTATGATCCACATGTCATCCCACCTATGACCCACATGCCACCCAACATTATGATCCACATGTCATCCCACCTATGACCCACATGCCACCAAACATTATGATCCACATGTCATCCCACCTATGACCCACATGCCACCCACCTATGATCCACATGCCACCCAACATTATGATCCACATGTCATCCCACCTATGACCCACATGCCAACTCACCTATGATCCACATGCCACCCAACCTTATGATCCACATGTCTTCCCACCTATGACCCACAGGCACATTTTGAATAATAGCATGTCGGGATCTACATTTTAACATGTGTTATAAAACAAATACCTTATTTAACTGTATATGGACAGATATAGATGTTATATTCACCACAAAGCTTCTTAAATATTGAACAAAACTGTCGCGTAGGAACCGGGACCAGGGGCTACCACCAAAGGTCTAACAATTTCATTTTGAAGAATCAGATTCAGATTCCATGGCATTTTCTTTCGGAAATCTTCAATTTTCGGGAAACCTTCTTCAATTTTCTATCATTTTTCGAAACGTTTTTTTCATTTTCGGGAATTTATTTTCAATTTTTGGGAAATTTCCTTCAATGTTCCTGAAATTTCCTTCATTTTCAGAATATCTTTTTCATTTTGGGAAAATTTGCCTAAATTCTCGTAAAATTTGTTAAAATTTTTGGGGAAAATCTCCTTTCATGTTCGGGGAAATTATGTTCATTTTCGAAAAATTTCCCTCATTTTCAGGAATTTTTCATTATTGCTTCCAATTTTCGAAAAAATTGTATAAACTTATACGTGAGATGTCCTTCATTTTCGATAATTTTTCTTCATGTTCAGGATTTTTGCATCAATTCTGGTCATTCAATTTTTGTGAAATTTCCTTCATTTTCGGGAAATTTGTCTTCCTATTTGAGAAATTTTCATCAATTTTCGTAAAATTTTCTACATTTTCGTAAAATTGTCTTCATTTTCGTGAAATTTCCTTCAATTTTTGTGAAATGTTCTCCATTTTTTAAAAATTTACAAAATGTCCGTGTACCCCCCCCCCTCTTCATAAATAGTGATAAGAGACCCACCCGGCGTACATTTTGTAGGTCTGTTGGGACAAAAATCAAATCCCTCCACCCCCTCCCTCCCGTTAATTTCAAATATCTATATATATATATAAACACTTTATATACACTAAATATCACTTTTTAGTTATGCTCTCTCTCTCTCTTAAATGTCAGTCACTGAAAATCAAGACTTTTTCTCCTGCTAAATTTTAATAAGGGGGTATAATGGAGATTCAAAACGTTGTTGGAGGATTAGAAAACAATAAGTTAACTTGTTACTATGTCTCAATTTCTATAAAATTTGCGCAATTTATCATAATAAGGCCTGAAAATTTAAAATGCAGCAGTAAAATGGTCGCTTTTTTAACCGAATATGATACTTTTTTGTTGTTGCTATTTTCATAGTTGATATTGAATTATGACACTGTCCATAGATCTTAAATCAATACTTGTTTTTTGTGGGCAGGTAGAGGCCTACCGAAACAGTCGGGTAGTAATTCGAAGGGCTCACATCTTTAGAATTAAAGATTTTAAATTTAATTTTCATTCAATTTGATGCATGATCCCATAATGCACCCTACTTCTCATATACTTTTACTGTGCAATATAGACGAAAGGATTGCAGAAAATGTTACACGTTTTGACAATAAAAAAATACACCAGTACCTATTTTTCAGAGGGCGATCCACACTGCCCCTCTTCTCTATACTCTATATTTTGTTCACAAAACATACTTTTGTAGTGGCGTGGTGGTTCATGTTTTACTGGGAAGAAAGATAATTTTGGCGCCCCCTTCTCGAAAAAACTCATAAGAGTAAAACATTGAGCACATAGAAGTAAATTGGCATGAACAGTTTACAAAATTGCTTAAAATCAGTGTTTCGATTATAGGAACCGAACCGTCAAAGCTCTGGAAGGGGTCAGGAGGCGAAACCTGAAAGCGCTGCTTTGGTAAAATTTTCCGAAAATTGAAGAAAATTTCCCAAATATTAAAGAAAAATTTCGGAAAATTAAGGATATTTTCTGAAAATAAAAGAAATCTCCCAAAAATGAAGGAAATTTCCCCAAAATTGAAGAAAAACTTTTCAACAAATGCCGAAAATTGAAGAAAACATCCCGAAAATGATGGAAGTTTTACGTAAATGGATCTAAGTTTCCTGGTTCCTGGCGGTGGTTCCTGGCGGTGGTTCCTGGCGGTGGTTCGTTGAGGCTGCTCAAATCTTTTGAATTCAGCTACAATGAGCAGGATTTGAAACAACAACTTTGCATTCATTAGAAATTTCCAAATTTTGAAATTCAAGGTGTTTCAAGATCTTTTGGTAAATATAAAAATTATACCTGTTCATACCTTAAAATTAACTGAGCCTAAGAGAGAACATAAAAGACAAGCTATGCCATCCCAATAGCATATATCCCATCCAAAACCATGTCCCACATGACAACCCACGCTGTCGCATACGTGTACACCAAACCCAGTATCATGTACATTTCACCCTGTCAAATGTGACATTTCACCCTGTCAAATGTGACATTTCACCCTTTGTCCCATATGGCATTCCACTTGATATGTCCCGTATGATATCCCACCCCATGTCGTATTTTCAATTCCATCTTCTTTATCCAATATTTTCCATCGCAGCATACGACCCATATGCTCCATGTGACATTTTAACTTATGTACCATATGCCATCCATGTTATACACGCACTATCCCGTTTATGTCACCCCACGCCTCTTATGCCAACCCACCTCATGTTCCACATAATATCCCACCCTTTCTCTTTTAACCAATCCCATCCTCTATCCAATATTTTCTATCTACCATATATGTTCAACATACCATCGTTCCAGTATGCTTCACATGGCATTTTAACCTATGTACCATATGCCATCCACCTCATATGCTATTCCATACTATGCGCCCTAAACCATACCACCTTTGTCTCACACGCCACCCCAAAACTATTTCCCATACGACAGCCAACACGTTCGCCATTACACCCATTATTCCATCCCACCCTGTGCCACGTTATACTCCACCATATTTCGTAAGCGCAATTCGACCCTCTATCCATTATCATGCCACCCCACCTATGATTCGCATGCTACCCAACATTATGATCCACATGTCATCCCACCTATGACCCACATGCCTCCCAACATTATGATCTACATGCCACCCCACCTATGACCCACATGCCACTCAACATTATGATCCACATGTCATCCCACCTATGACCCACATGCCACCCGACATTATGATCCACATGTCATCCCACCTATGACCCACATGCCACCCAACATTATGATCCACATGTCATCCCACCTATGACCCACATGCCACCCACCTATGATCCACATGCCACCCAACATTATGATCCACATGCCAACCCACCTATGACCCACATGCCACCCAACATTATAATCCACATGTCATCCCACCTATGACCCACATGTCACCAAACATTTTGATCCACATGTCATCCCACCTATGACCCACATGCCTCCCAACATTATGATCTACATGCCACCCCACCTATGACCCACATGCCACTCAACATTATGATCCACATGTCATCCCACCTATGACCCACATGCCACCCGACATTATGATCCACATGTCATCCCACCTATGACCCACATGCCACCCAACATTATGATCCACATGTCATCCCACCTATGACCCACATGCCACCCACCTATGATCCACATGCCACCCAACATTATGATCCACATGCCACCCCACCTATGACCCACATGCCACCCAACATTATAATCCACATGTCATCCCACCTATGACCCACATGTCACCAAACATTTTGATCCACATGTCATCCCACCTATGACCCACATGCCTCCCAACATTATGATCTACATGCCACCCCACCTATGACCCACATGCCTCCCAACATTATGATCCACATGTCATCCCACCTATGATCCACACGCCACCCAACATTATGATCCACCTATGACCCACATGCCACCCAACATTATGATCCACATGTCATCCCACCTATGACCCACATGCCACCAAACATTATGATCCACATGTCATCCCACCTATGACCCACATGCCACCCAACATTATGATCCACATGTCATCCCACCTATGACCCACATACCACCAAACATTATGATCCACATGTCATCCCACCTATGACCCACATGCCACCCACCTATGATCCACATGCCACCCAACATTATGATCCACATGTCATCCCACCTATGACCCACATGCCAACTCACCTATGATCCACATGCCACCCAACCTTATGATCCACATGTCTTCCCACCTATGACCCACAGGCACATTTTGAATAATAGCATGTCGGGATCTACATTTTAACATGTGTTATAAAACAAATACCTTATTTAACTGTATATGGACAGATATAGATGTTATATTCACACAAAGCTTCTTAAATATTGAACAAAACTGTCGCGTAGGAACCGGGACCAGGGGCTACCACCAAAGGTCTAACGATTTCATTTTGAAGAATCAGATTCAGATTCCATGGCATTTTCTTTCGGAAATCTTCAATTTTCGGGAAACCTTCTTCAATTTTCTATCATTTTTCGAAACGTTTTTTCATTTTCGGGAATTTATTTTCAATTTTGGGAAATTTCCTTCAATGTTCCTGAAATTTCCTTCATTTTCAGAATATCTTTTTCATTTTGGGAAAATTTGCCTAAATTCTCGTAAAATTTGTTAAAATTTTTGGGGAAAATCTCCTTTCATGTTCGGGGAAATTATGTTCATTTTCGAAAAATTTCCCTCATTTTCAGGAATTTTTCATTATTGCTTCCAATTTTCGAAAAAATTGTATAAACTTATACGTGAGATGTCCTTCATTTTCGATAATTTTTCTTCATGTTCAGGATTTTTGCATCAATTCTGGTCATTCAATTTTTGTGAAATTTCCTTCATTTTCGGGAAATTTGTCTTCCTATTTGAGAAATTTTCATCAATTTTCGTAAAATTTTCTACATTTTCGTAAAATTGTCTTCATTTTCGTGAAATTTCCTTCAATTTTTGTGAAATGTTCTCCATTTTTTAAAAAATTTACAAAAATGTCCGTGTACACCCCCCCCCCTCTTCATAAATAGTGATAAGAGACCCGGCGTACATTTTTGTAGGTCTGTTGGGACAAAAATCAAATCCCTCCACCCCCCCCCTCCCTCCCGTTAATTTCAAATATCTATATATATATATAAACACTTTATATACACTAAATATCACTTTTTAGTTATGCTCTCTCTCTCTCTTAAATGTCAGTCACTGAAAATCAAGACTTTTTTCTCCTGCTAAATTTTAATAAGGGGGGTATAATGGAGATTCAAAACGTTGTTGGAGGATTAGAAAACAATAAGTTAACTTGTTACTATGTCTCAATTTCTATAAAATTTGCGCAATTTATCATAATAAGGCCTGAAAATTTAAAATGCAGCAGTAAATTGGTCGCTTTTTTAACCGAATATGATACTTTTTTTGTTGTTGCTATTTTCATAGTTGATATTGAAATATGACACTGTCCATAGATCTTAAATCAATACTTGTTTTTTTGTGGGCAGGTAGAGGCCTACCGAAACAGTCGGGTAGTAATTCGAAGGGCTCACATTTTTAAAATTAAAGATTTAAATTTAATTTTCATTAAATTTGATGCATGTTCCCATAATGCACCCTACTTCTCATATACTTTTACTGTGCAATATAGACGAAAGGATTGCAGAAAATGTTACACGTTTTGACAATAAGAAAAATACACCAGTATCTATTTTTCAGAGGGCCGATCCACACTGCCCCTCTTCTCTATGCTCTATATTTTGTTCACAAAAACATACTTTTGTAGTGGCGTGGTGGTTCATGTTTTACTGGGAAGAAAGATAATTTTGGCGCCCCCCCCCCCCCTTCCCGAAAAAAAACTCATAAGAGTAAAACAATGAGCACATAGAAGTAAATTGGCATGAACAGTTTAAAAAATTGCTTAAAATCAGTGTTTTGATTTTAGGAACCGAACCTCAAAGCTCTGGAAGGGGTCCAGGAGGCGAAACCTCCGAAAGCGCTGCTTTGGTAAAATTTTCCGAAAATTGAAGAAAATTTCCCAAATATTAAAGAAAAATTTCGGAAAATTAAGGATATTTTCTGAAAATAAAAGAAATCTCCCAAAAATGAAGGAAATTTCCCCAAAATTGAAGAAAAACTTTTCAACAAATGCCGAAAATTGAAGAAAACATCCCGAAAATGATGGAAGTTTTACGTAAATGGATCTAAGTTTCACGAAAATAAAGGAAATTTCCCGAAAACGAAGGAAAGTTCCCGAAAAGGAAGGAAATTTCACAAAAACGAACGAAATTTTACGGAAAATGAAGAAAACCTCCCAAAACTACTGTCGTCTGCTGTAGGCTAAGTTACATTTAATTAGACTTGCATACGTTTGCATGTTGTTATTATATCTAAGATAATATTTGCAAGATAATTATGCTGGAATCTTGCTGTGCCGTTAATTGCACTAATAGATGTGTGCGGGGAATAAAAAGACATTTTCTCGATTTCCATCTGATCTTGATCGACGTTCGAAGTGGGTTTCTGCTGTACAACGCAACGGCTTTCAACCCAGGCTTTCAGCCTATACACTACAATTTGTAGCGAGCACTTTATATCAGGTATAGGCTTTGTCTGAGTATAAGGAACAATCAGATGACGTTAACGTGAAAGTTACTTTTTGTATACCGTGTAAAAATATAAATTACTTAAGGAAAATATCAAGAAAAATCGTAAGCGAGCAAAAAACTACAATCAGTAAAATTCGCTGTACTGGTACTTATCATGTAATTTGTTTGTTGTATACTAGTGATTTGACTGAGCTGTGTCAAGACGCGTGAAACGGTAAAAAGGAGTCCAGTTGAGTTAAAATTACGTGATAAAGTAAAGACAAATGTAGAAAATAGAAATTGCTATATGTCCATATAGGCATTTATAATCCAGTACAAATCATGATAATAGCTTAAATTCCTAAGCTTTTATCCGTCAAGCTCGGCTACAAATTAACCATTTTACAGCTTTTTGCTTTTTGTCGTGTTAATGTGCAAATCAATATGCAAATCTGTTTGATGTATGAACAGGCATACTGACAATTTTCTTATTAGAAACGTATTTTTTAAATTTTATTATGCACCACAATTATTTGAATGGGTGATTCTGTTAAGTTTGTTTTTATTTTTTGTACCCACGTCTACAGCCAACCAACATCTTGCAAAAGACAATCGCATATTTTCAAAGACTGAAATTTAAGGAACGATATACAACAAAAAATATATATATATTTTTGATATTTCATACTTTAAATTTTGAATAAGTCAAAACATCCTCAAAGTTTGATTGACCCCTAGAACTAAATACAATGTTTCACCAAGTGCTAATTTGAAGAAAAAGAGAAAACCTCTACAGCCTTTAGAACCAGGATTCCGCCGGTGGATAGGGAGGGGGGGGGGTGCACTGGAGCCCGGATTCAGTGTGCACCCAAATGTATACAGTACCTGAATATTTCTTTTGGCGACTTAAAAGTAAAACATCCATAAAAAACATAAGCGCAAAAGCAGAGAAATCGGCAAAAAAACGGTCACTTAAACTAAAAATATATACATATATATTTTTGCCTTTTTGGAGATATGATGGGCCCTAAGTTTGCACCCCAAGGCCTCGCGATTATCTCATTTTCGGGAAATGTCGGGAAAATTTCTTCACATTTTAGGAGATTTTCTTCAATTTTTTTGGAAATATAGGTAGACAAATTTTTCCAAAAGTTACGATAGTTTCTCCAAATATTCTGTCTTACCATTTTTTCCAATTTTTTCAATTTTAGTTTGAATGATTTTACCTCCCAACAGTTAAGAATGTATCCAAGAAGGCGAAATCCTCTCAGAGAAGGAAAGAAAACAGGGGAAGATTGAGAGAAACACGAGAAGGAAAGTCAGAAAGCTGGGATCAAGAGAGGTACATGGATAGAAAAAACAAAAGTATTGCCATTGTGTCTTATTTTGTGTTGAAATCATGCCATTTATGAATGATGACATAATCTGCCCCATGTGCTAGAATATATGTATTTGTTTAGAATGATTCTCTTTGAATTTTGTTTTCCAACAAATGCTTTGACATTCTAAAGGCTTGACTCATTAATATCATATACAAATAAATATTCATCAACTCATGCAAAGGAAAAAATATTTCTTACAAGTTAGAAAATTTGTAATAGATTTTAAAGAAATACATTAAGATTTTAATCTGTACTGGGTAAATGAAATCATTTATAGGAGGGCGTACGGACAAAATGAACGCTCCCATGTAAATTTTATATTGACAAATTCAATGTTTTAGTAATTTAGAAAATGTATGCTAATTTGTGTTGTACGATGTGAAATTTCTTCTAATGACTTATAATCATTATTTCTATAATATTAAAAGAAAAAAAGCCAGATTTGATGTCTCCTTAATGAAATAAACTTATAGAATTGCATAACAATTACATAACAATTTATAGAATTACGTAACAATTTTGTGTCAATGTCACAAACTAACATGAAAGTGGTATTTTCAAAATGATTCAAGAAGTGATTTGTTCAGATATGAATGTTCTTTATCAATTCATAAACATCATTTAAAGTGCCCGCCCTCTGTATTTGCTTTTCAATACGAACGTGGGTTATTCCTACATAATACTGAGGACAAAATTATGCTGCTCGCCCAATCACACATCAACTTACAACAAATGAATTTAAGGTATATATATGGACAGGTAGCAAAAACATGAGTTTAAATGGTTCAATATATACAACAAATGAATTTAAGGTATATATATGGACAGGTAGCAAAAACATGAGTTTAAATGGTTCAATATATACAACAAATGAATCTAAGGTATATATATGGACAGGTAGCAAAAACGTGAGCCTAAATGGTTCAATATAACAACAAATGAATTTAGGGTATATGTAGCAAACACATAAATAGTTCAATATATACAACAAATGAATTTAAGGTATATGGACAGGTAGCAAACACATGAGCTTTAATGGTTCAATTTATATATATATATATATATATATATATATATATATATATATATATATATATATATATATATATATATATATATATATATATATATATATATATATATATATATATATATATATATATATATATATATATATATATACTAAAAGTAATTATGTAAAACAGCAATAAGTCACATCAACAGAAGTCAAAAATTGACCATTTTACATCACGCATGTTAAAACTTAAATATACCTAATCAGCTGATTAGCATAAATTTCGCGATATTTTGTGACCTCAGAATTAATAAAACAACTAGAAAATAAAAAAAATTGTCGACCAACTTCAAATAGGGGAAAGTTCCATTTTTTCCAAGAGAAGGCTAAAGGAAAATTTTGCGATAAAATCCATCCCATGCAGCCATGCAGGCTACCAGGAGAATTAAAGGCTGTATAATTAGAGTGTTTAATGATTTGTCAATAACTTAAAATTATATTAAAATAGTTTGTCAAACTACTTTGAAAAGAAAAAAAAAATATATGAATAAACATGGTAAATCACTCTTTCTTAGAGTATGTGCTATAATAACAAATTCATTAAGGTTTAATTACCGTTTCTGAAGAGTTTGATTTTCCCCGGACAGGCAACAAGTTCCAAGACGTCTCCGAAGTGCCATGGTCAAATCCAGAATAACAAATATTATAAATTTCCCGCGCATTTGCTTTTCGTTGACATTTGATGCAAACATCGTGACCCCATGTAATCTTATTCAATAAGTTAAAGGGACACTAGACCGACAAGGGAGGACACAATTTTCCAGAGTCTCACAAATATTCAGCAAAACTCAGCTTTTTGATCGTCGTGGAGATTTTTGAAACTGCTCTAATACCAAATTCATACGAAGTAGCTTTCTGAGATTCAGAATCAATATAATCAGATAATTATATCACTTTGGGAGATAAAATATGTGTAATGAATGTTTGAAAATTCACCAAAAAGACGCCCTGACATATGGGTCTTAGTCCACCTTTAATTGTTCTTTCTTTTCAATTTTCGTGCATCTTTTGTCAGAAAGCCCATTTTAGGGATTAAACGAATCGGTTCGCTGCCCACCTACCCACTATTGCAATGGCTTTACCCGGCGTAGTACGGTAGCCGGGAAGGTTATAACCTTCAATACATTCCCATCTCCACATACCAGTCAGCGCACGCACGCTTACAAGAATTAGCTGTTATGCATGCACCTTACAACTTTCCGTAATCCGGTCAAGGAATAATTTGAACAATTAATTCGAGATCCATGGACAGATGGACAGGTAGCTAAGAAATATATGCTGTTGAAATCATCATTTTACAGCATTTTGAGTGTTTAGGCATTTTTTGAATAAATTATGCAAATATTTCCCCCAACCTGCCAACAGTGTACCCCAACACTGCTTTTCAAAAACTTAATGTATTTTGTTAAATTCCCCCTTGGATTATGACCAAATTTAATTGGTAGGGCCATGGATGCCATCCAAATAGGGCCAGGGACAAAACTAGAGAAGAGGGACATATTTGTGTTGCGCCCGTGGGTTATTTGCAGTAGTACCTTGAGGAAAACGGGTTTATACTCTTATGTAGCCTGTAAATGGCTCAGGCAGTCGACAGGTCAATCTGCTGGGAGAAACGGAAGAGCCTGACAGTTCGACATATTCATCTCACAAAAACGATTTGGATGATAAAAACCAGGGCCGTAATCCCCGTGAGTCCCAGCCGGGGACATGCGTTTTGAATCATCCGATCGGGGACATCGTATGGACGTTATTTTTAACCGAATTAGATGAGATGAGATTAGGGCCTTAATTCTTATGTGAAAAGTGTGTGTGTGTGTGTGTGTGTGTGTGGGTGTGATGGGGGGACATGGCCTCTCATCCAAAAAATGGAGGGAGGAGACAAATGGCAAAAGTTTCCTAAAATGTACTGAATTATTTTGAATTTTGCTGAAAAGTGGGGGAGGAGGACATGTCACCTCTGTCCCCCGGGAATTACGGCCCGGGGTGAGATTGATCACAATTTCACAACCCATTTGTATTAATTCATTATTTACTACTCATCCGTGTTTTTTTTTAACAGTTTAATGACATAAAGCAGGAATGTACTCTATAGTACATACTAACTGCATCGTACACCCATGTGTATGTCCTCCAACGAGGACCACTATACCACATAAAAGATACCAATCGGGGAAACAGGTAATGTGTTAGAATTTATTCGCCCAACTGGGGACAGTATGCAGTCTAAATCACATAACCGGGGACATATGTGCTAGAATTTCATACTCTGATAATACACCTAAGTACACATATTTTGAAACACAGCCTGCATAGAACCGACTAAAGGGGAACAGCAATACAATGCGTAATATTTCAGGTGGCATATTGTTTCACCCATGGAGAGCCCAAATCTCGAAGAAAACCAACTAGGAATGTCCCCGAATGGTAGACTGTCCCTGATTGGAAAGTGTGTCATATAAAGTGTGTTTATTATATAAATGTCCCCGATAAAACATACGCATGCAGGCCTACCTCACTTAATATACGCTCCTCTGAACGATTGTAATAGGATAGGCCCGAGTCGATTTTTGATGACGTGTGTAAGAAGTGCCGCTGTGCTTACTGACGTCATTGCGACTTGTTTTGAGACGAGACCGCCTGTTTAGCTGTAATCTCAGGTTAATCATTTTGCACGAAAGTCTATTGCTATGCAAAAACCCTAATTAATATGCACACAACTCCTCACCATTACGTGTGAACTAGTGCCCTTCACATGTAGGCCTATGATAATTTGTGTATCTGAACAAATCACACCCACTTTAATTTAATAGATAACATATAGATACACATATTTTCATTGATAATTATGAGGACATGATGAATAAATCCCAAGCACCCAGTGCGCCCAATGATGATGAAGCCCCAAGCATTCAGAGTGCCCACTGCCCAATGGTGATTAAACCCCGAGCACCCAAAGTACCCAAGAAAATACATGTTATCTCAATGGACCATAGAATACACAGTACCTCAAAGGAAGAACCTAGTGCACTTCACCTCATCTAGTCTCTTTAGGTCATCTGGCCCATAAGGCTGCGGTGCACTCTCTCCACTGGACTCTGTTTTTTGCAAGTTGTCTGGCTTCTGTACACAAGCTCCATTCCATCACTTTCCTGTTCTTCTCGACTGTCCTTCTCCAGGTCGTTCTATGACAGCCAACCTTCCTTCTTCCCTCTGGTTTCCACGTCATTGATGTCACACAGTGCTTAATAGTGCTCATGCGCATCACATGACCAATCCACCTCCACCTTCTTCTTTTTACTTCAGTGATGATTTTGTCATGTTTAGTGGTTCTTAGTATTTCATCGTTAGCTATTACATATGGCCATTTATTCTTCAAAATTTTCCTGTAGCATTTGAGCATGAGTTCCATGTCTTATTTAACTTCATAAATGCTACTCTTGCTTTAGAGATTCTGTTTTTGAGATCTTCCTCGCCACCACCTTGTAAGCTTACTGTTGCACAAAAGTATCTGAACTTGTTTACTTCATCTAGAGCCTAGCACGCCCAATGAAAATTAAACCCCAAGAGCACCCAGTGCGAACATGAGGATTAAACCCCCAAGTACCATGCGCGCCCAATGAGGATTAAATCCAAGAACTCGGTGCGCCCAATGATGATTAAACCCCAAGCACTCAGAGTGTGCCCAATTATGATTAAACCCCAAGCACCCAGAGTGTCCAAGAAAATACACGTTATGTCAATGGACCATAGAAATGCACGTTAACTTAATGGAGGCACCTAGTACACCCAATAAGGGCCCCAAACATCCAATGCGCACAATAAGGATTAAACCCCAATCACCCAGTGAGCCCAATGAGAATTAAAGCACAAGCACCCAGCGAGCCCAATGAAGATTTAACCACCCAGAGTGCCCAAGAAAATACACTTTATCTCAATGGACCCTGGAAATACACATTAACCAATGGAGGAATTAACCCCTACTGGCATAGTTTTGGGAACCGTGGGGCGCTGGGGAAACGTGGCACCAGCTTTTACGAAAAATGACAAAAGTGCCCCATCTGAAATTGAAAAGTGCCCTTTAATTACTGTCAAAGGTGCAAGAACTGGTGGAATTTGAGCACACTTAAAAAATAAGAATATTACAAAAGTGCCCCTTTCAAAATTGAATGCCCCTTAATAACTGATCCAATTGTAAGAAACTGGCAACTTTTGTCAGTCCCATTTACGGGAAAATGGGTTCCCATTTGAAAATTGCCCCTTCCTAAAAATGAAGTGCCCCTTTTACTTTAGTTTATTATCTACAGACATGTGGCGGGCATATGAATATAACTTTGGGAAGTTCCTCATAAAAGGTCGTGCCCCTAATTTTCGAAAGCTTCCTACACCCCTGACTTCTGGATAAGTACTTCAGCTTTTTGGCAGGTAAAGCAAAACGCCTCTTTTCCTTCTTTTACAATAGATTAACCTAGAAAATCTCCCCAACCAATTTGCAGAGAAACTTCTTCTCTGCTGATGCATTGCTTAGGAGCTCCCCTGGCTTCGTCCTCTGGACCCCAACCAAGGCTTCACCCCTATAGACCTCGCCAGGGCTCGTAAATGGGCACACGGTGTTTTGCAGTAAAATGTCTGGCGACAGGATTGGCGGTGGTGGTGGGGAGGGGTGGGGTGGGAGGTGATCTGTTCCAAACTGTTCTATATTGTGTGATTGTATAGACACATGTATTTCGTTTTTTAATAAGTAGGGCACAGACAAATTTGACTTACACCCCCTCCTGGGCTCGAAGTCAAGTTACGCCCCTGGCTGCAACGCCGGCCCCGACCAGAAAGGCCCTGGCCTCGATAAAGTACTAGCAGCAAGAAGACAATTAAAAGGCCTTATGATTACATGATAAGAGGCCCCAAACAGTCCCAATGAGGCACCGTATGAAAAAGACCCCGGGGTCTTACAATGACTATGATAAGGGTCCCCGAATTACCTCAAAAGAGTTAAGGTTCAAATGGAGGAGGGAGAGGGGGGGGGGGTGGCTCTTTCAAGATAAAGCAATTTGGGTATGATAAGAAAAGATCGAATTGATCAATGTCTCAACAATCTACTAAAAGCCAACCATTAAAACAAAAAGTAACGTTGATATGAAAGAAGGGTACAGTCTTAGAAACCTCACTATCCGTAAGTTTATATCATCCTTTTGAATTAGGAAGCGCCGGATTATGTCCCATTTTGACCCCAACTTTTTTTCTTTCAATGTTATTGTATGAAACACGTTACGTGTAAGAGGTTCGCCAAGAAGTGGGGTATGAATACCCACATTTCCCAAGATCTACCTCAATGATTATCAGTGGCACCGCCAGGGGTTTATATTAGGGGCACAAGCCTTTTCGGTATGGGGTCAAGGTACCGCCTTAGGCGGAAGAAAGCCCCGGTGGGAGTCCTGGGGGCAAAGCCCCAGGGAAACCTCGCATTTCTAAGTTTTAGATACCCCAAAAGACTCTGAATATGTGCAATACACTGCTTTTTAAACTAAAGTAGGATGATTACGAACGATCTAATATAGCAGCATATGATTTTGCAATGATGCAGACTACCCCTACCCCCACATTAAAAAGGTCTAAAACAGCCATTTGGGACAAAATACAATTTGCGACATTTCGGACATGGGGGGGGGGGACGTTCCCCCCACGGCGCCACTGATGATTATGTCTAAATGGTAAATCATGCATTATGCTTCTTACCGTGATCGTGAACTAGATTTTCTGCCTCTGATGAGACACCCCGCGTGAGACACTGGCACCATTTTTTCCCACTTGTCGGGAAGTTTCACATTCGCTTTTCCCGGGTGGCGGCACCAGGATTTTGGTCATGGATGGGAGGAGGTGGGGGAAGAGGGGCAAATTCCTTCCATGGGGGGAGGCAAAACCTATTAATCGGACAAAATATGTCACTTTACACATATTTCTAAGAAGGGGGAGGGGGCAAGGGGGAAGTGATCAATGGATACTTACATAGCGCCGCCACTGCTTCTCCCAAAGGCTCACCCTCTTCACTTTCTTTTGCAAGAGATTTTTTGACAACAATTCGGATATCCATACTATTTTAATTTAATTTTTGTAGTGTCTTCTTCAACCAAGATCAGTCGAAGGTGTCCGTACATCTTATATTTGGCAACAGGTTTCATTCATGAGACCTTGCTTCTGACTTGTGAGAGTTATGATGAATATTGCCGCTGTGTATATAACCTTGGGCAGGGAAACAACATGTTTTGGCGGTTTATGAAATCCAAGAAATCGTTATTTCTTTGAATATGATCCGGGAATTTTCCCTTTAACATATTTTCTATAAGATTAAGAAAAATTAAAAGCAAATGTTGGGGAGGAGGCTAAACAACACATTTTCCCCACTTTTTTTGTCCCTCTGGTTCCGCCGCCACTGAATGATATTAAGACATCAATGTTTGGCAGAATGGCAAAGTGACGTTCACAGTCTATCGGATGAAGACGTTAAATGGCGGGTCTAAAGGGTGGGTTCCTCGTTCCTACCAGGTTCCCTGATAACTTCTCAAAAAAGAGCAGGGTGAGATCCCGGTGTTTATCCACTTCCGATCCTGATCCGTCGCGATCATAGCCAAGGTGGTGGTGGCCCGTGCGACGTACCTATCTAGATCCAGAGAGAGAGAGAGAGCTGAACACACAATTACAATGACGAGGTCGTCGCCTGCGTATTCGATTATGATAGTACAAACGCTATCAGAAACGCTCAATACGACCCGGACGAGAACACAGGTACGATGTCTGGACAGACATAACATCGACAACCAAGTCAATGTCCACGGCCTTTGATAGCCAGTTGTGGTGCACTGGCGTGTCTACCCACCCCAGGCTTGAACCCGGGGCCTCGTGGTCTGTAGACAGGTATGATAACCGCTACTCCACAGTAGGTAGATTCCCACGATCCAGAAAGATGCCACACGTTTGTATGAAATCAGCTGGCGTAGAAATTCTACTGTTGGAATATGACCATCCACACTAACGTTCTAGAGAATTGGTTCTGCACTTTATTTAAAATAAATTCAAGTTTAACAAGAAAGCAATCCATGGAGTTGCTGATCTCATTACCTTAAAGCATACAGCATAGTGGGGGAAATAGCTAATAATAATAACAACTATGGGGAAAATGGTTCAAAGTGGTCAATAGATCTGTGACCTATGAACTTTGACCTTTGGAGCCCAAAGTCTACAAGACACAAATTTATGTACCAAGGTATTATGGTACAACATAGGGTTGATATGGATCTGGTAATGTTTTAGTCTAAAATGGCGATTTTTTTGTAAAAAAGCATTTATTTGATATTTGGCTCATGACCGTTGACCTTTTGACCTTCAATTATTTGTAATCTTTGCTAGAATGTTAAATCCTCCCCACCTATACAATTTGTAAAAATATCAAGTAATTCCTTCAAAGATACACCCATCACGAAAAACTTGTTTCATTCGACATGTGACCTTTGACCTTTGTACCCGAAACCAGGGAGACAAATTTACGGGACACCAATTTTAGTCTATGTGTGTATTACAGTTTTTGAGTTATAAGCGACACAAAATATAGTTGTTGCATACGCACACATGCACACGCACCCAAACCCACGGACAGGCGCAAAAATTACCAAATTTTGTCCCGTTCCAAAAACGTATGACCCGTAACCCCTAATATAAGGTCATTATATAAGACCCCCTGGTGGGCCCTACCAGCCCCCATAATATCGAGGGGGTGGCCATGTAGTGAAGGATGTATAGGCAATTATTTGTCTATACAGCAAAGTGACTCATCCCCATGTATATGTGGGTGATGAGATAATAAGTACATATTTTCAAAATTTGTTGCTATGGTAAATTATAGTTACTTTTAATACCAAGGCTGCGATGTCACTCTTGGTTTAATTCAAATATAAATTCGGCTTTTCTCAAAGAGTTCTGATGCGTGTTATAGTTTACCTTAGTGGTGGGTGATTAGCTCTGAATCTGTTCGCAATTTCAAAGTTAACATTTATCATTGTTTTGTAAATCTGGGCTTCTTCGATTGTTTTTAGTTTTTCTTTTGTGGTAGTGGTGCCAGTTTGGGATTTATATGGGTTGACTTAACTCTTCTTAGCCCGTCATCTTGTTATGTTGTGTTATGTTATGTTGTGTTATGGTATGTTGTGTTATCTATGTTATGTTATGTTATACTAATACAATTTCGACATTAATTAAAATCTGGTAGAATCATTCAATGCTTTCTTCACCATTTTCCTTTTGTTGTTCCCTTCCATATAAGTTAGCTACTAAACTTATTTTTAGTTGTACATTGTAAAATGATTCTATCTTTGACTCAATCCCTGCTCGTTATTAAAACGGGGACCGTTGGAATGTAATTTGTTTGAACTTTCTGAGTTATCTGGGCCTTTTCCATTCTGTCGATTGACATTATTCAATCTATCTGGTATTCGTCGTATGTGTTAGATAGCTTACATATCATGTATCATTTCATTCATTTTTTTTTATAATTATAACTGTTTTTATAATGAGAGTTGATTATTTTCACTGATGTATACGAATGTGAGAAGTAATATGTATTTGCAACTACAGACATGGTGGCCGTTCCTGATTTCTTAGCAGGAGGGATGGAGAACTGGGGATTGATGCAATTTCAGAACCATACCTTCTATTTGATGAAAATGTCAATTCAGTCGTTGATAAACAAATCGTAGGTTGGGTTATTGCCCATGGACAAGCTCATCAGGTGTTGTTTTTCTACTTACATGACTTAGCCAAGAGTTTGGTGAAACCTTTAATGTTCTAAATACAAATCTGAATGCAAATTCAATTTCAGATGCTTAATTAAGTAGCTTATAAGTGAAATGAATACTAATCTTATCGGTAGCTTCTTTTTATATTTTAGTCATTATATTGTAAGAAAAGTTACAAGCATTAATGTGCAAAAATGTACATAGAAATAACGGGAAACATATGTTCATCTTAAATAGTGTGATTTGTAGTGAAATGTTGCAATGCCGTTGGACTTTACCTTTGAACGGTTGAATAATATTCTTATTCAGCGAAAGGTTTAACAAAATCAATTCCATTTAGAGGCCAAGTAGAGATTCGACACAAATTATTTTCAGGTTATTTTTGAGCGGTACTAAAAGGAAAGTGATTGTATTTTAAATCCTTACCATTTTGATTGTTTAGCTATGTTGAAAATGTGACTGCACGTGCGCTGGAAAGATGAAATATTAGTATTCTTCATAGTATGCTTCAGACAGGTCCGCCGTATACACCATAATTCAGAGTGAATGTAAAGTCAGTCAATTCAAGAGTAATGTTAGACAATGCTATCGAAATTATGTAATATCTGCAACAACTCGAAACAGCTTCTATTTTTAAAATGGATTTCTATTGTCGAGATGGACTGGAATAAAGCATTCACATTACCATTATACTCATTTATGGTACTAAATAAACTCTGTAACAGAATAGCAAACAAAAAATATGTTAGGTATTCTGATACAAAGTTTATTAAGTACCACAAAAGAAGTATAATTGTAATGTGAAGGCTTTATTCCAGTCCATATTCACAATAGAAATCCATTTTGAAAATAGAAGCTGTTTTGAGGATTATCTTATTCAAATGTATATTCATCATTTCATCATTACCATTACACCATTACCGATTACCTTTACAGTGGTTTGGAAATTTGGTAACGCTGGACTGGTGGGATCAGCAGTGGCTCAATGAAGATTTGCAGCATCCTATGAAATGGTTGGATTAAACGGTAGCGAGCCGCAGTGGGAAATGGTAAAAGCTTTAAAAGTTTAAATTTTCCAATTTGATTCAGGTTAGCCTAAGAAACAATGAATTTAGAAAGAATAGTTTATTATAATACAGACATCATTGTCATTTAATATAATGTCGTCTCTATAGAAGAGTGAGCTACAAAGGAATGACATACCCTATTGACTATGTGAATTATTCTCATTTACCTTTTTGAAAGGAAAGGAACAGTCCAGGTTAAGCCCATAAAGTAGTCTTTTACACTAAGCCCTACTTCCAGGGTTTAAGCATTGAGCTATTCAGCAACCAGTCAACAGCTAAAATATAAGAATTGCACACACAGCTCAGCAGATTGCTATCTTCATTTCGGTCAATTTTAAGTCTGCATTGTGTCTGACACTGTGAATGTGATCACCTACTGACTGACTGATCGAAAAGGAATAAACAATGTAATTTGAGTTTAACTAGACTAACTGCTTATGTCGTTGGATTCAAAGAGAGGTAAAATCTAGGCCTAATATTGTTATTTTTCTTCTCAGTACTTTGTATTGTTCCGATACTGCCCGTTTGATTAGACCCTAACGTCTGAACTTTACTTGCCAGTACAGACAATGGGTGAAACCGAATCACACAAATAATACACAAAAACAATCTGAAGAATCCGAATGACACTGTAGCATTAGGTCAGTATCTTAGGCCCAGATACGTTCACTGTTCAGAACATCTCATACGAAAGTCACAATGAAACTGATCTTTCACTGCATTAAAGTTATTTAAATGAACGCGTTCTCCAAAATGTTACGAAAATAACAACAAAATTCACGTGAAGAACAAATTAACCGTAAAAAGCGCACGCAGTCAAAGAAGAAGGCCACTACTAATCGTACAACGCGGATGTTAGCAAAGTTTAATTCCCAACAAACCCTGTGAGTCAAACGTAGGTCATCTCATATATTTGCATTTTCTCAAAAATGGACTGGTGAACATATAAAAAAAGTACTGGATAAACGTTAGTTAAGATGTTTTCCCATAATTCCATATACCTCTCACACTTCAGCAAACGCCATCGAAGGTCACATAATGATTCTACTTCGTCACTCTGTACAAAGTGTATGGACAAAGGAACTGCATGATGGGTAATAGCTTCCTCCATGGACTTAAACAAAACCCTCCTTCGAGGGTTTCTGACGAGGACTAAAAGAAAGGCTTCTCCAGAACTAAGGAATGTTTTAAATATTTTGTCACAATTTGGTTTGTTGAAACATAAATAACCAAAATGTAAAAAGAGAACTTTTGAAACTTACCGAAAACTAATTAATACCTAATTGACCTTATTATCAACTAACAATTTGTAGGTATGAATTAGCAAATATATTATACACTTATTATTCATTTATTTATTTTCGCAATTCTAATTGTGTTACAAATTAAAGATGCTTTCGTTTGCTTTTTGTCTCTCCATGCAACCATTAGGCGTGTGTACCCTGTAGCATAAAACTTAGTTTTTACTGTCTTGTTTTGGTGATTCGATTTTGTAAGGTTTTGGTTACTTTTCTTCGATATCTCTCTTAACAAATGTGAAACACACGTTTTTATTCATATAAAATACAGGGTTAGCAATTTGTAAAAGATCACCTTCAACGTATTATGGTTAGGACTCTCTTCCAACATCACGTCCAATCGTGCAACCAGTCGAGAACCAATTTCAAATGATTCCCATGATGGATAGAATATTATACTTCAAGGTAGGTAACATCACTTTCATACATGCAGTGCATAATAATCAGTCCAGGAGGAAAGCTGAAGATAAGCAATAAAAGGTTACTGAAAGCAGGAACGTAGATTTGAGTTCACTTCTTTTTCCATGACAACCTTCTATTTTAAACTTTTATGCATTGTAAATTAGAATTACAGATGGATGTAAATATACATAGGAACCTTGACAAGTGGAATCTTAACACTAACTGATAGTCTCATCTCTTGAGACATGTATGAGATGTGAAAAATTATAAGAGAAAGGTGTAGGCGACTCGACGCAATAAATAAGTTTGTAATTTTGAAATGTTTCTAAGAGTAGTGTTGCACATTTCAGTTTGTAGTTTGCGTAACCTTAGATTATAGGACATACATGCTTTTATCTTAATTAACATAAAAGGTACATTACTTTTTGTCAAAACAAAACAACCTCATGTCGTATGCATTCTAATGTGTGTTGCAAAATTTTCCAGGAGTAAGAACCTCTTCCTGACTAATGATGACAAAAGTATTTCATTATCTAGAAAAGCTTCTTTTCATTCATTTATCATTTTATCAATTTAGGATTTCTCTCAAACAAAATCAACTGCTGTGTAGTAATACCAACTTAAGGAATGTTTCTAAATTTGTCTTGTACCTATGTGTATTTATATCAACTCATGATTATGCTTGTATAATATTAACACGACAACAAGTAATCATTAGCTAAATTTCTCAAACTTAATTAACTATATCGACAGGGTGGTTCCGTATTGCGCATGCTCAACAGTATTCTCGGCCCAGAAACGTTTCTACGCAGAGCTAAATTGAATCTTAACAATAAAACATACGATTCTGCAGTTACAGATGATGTATGGTACTGGATGAATGAGGTAAGATTTCAGGCCGGGAGAAGGCAGCCTGTCGGATTGGGGATACCGAGGAGAAAACTGCTAAGCCTGATGGCCTAAAATATTTTCAAAACTTTTGTCCAAAATGCTGCTGTGTATATATATACGAAGAGGGCAAACAAAGTGTATCGCCTCAAAATCTGGACCTGTTAGCATATTACCTTATTATTGCCTTTCTTTGGGGTTCTTATATACCCCGACAACCCTCTACCTGGCTTCATCTATCTGTCCATGGATATGATATTTGAAAAAGTTTGAGCACTTCAAACAATACTCTAAAGACCGTTTTCATTTCTTTTGATCTATTTTATACACATTAATGGACATGCGCTATTACAAAGAATATTGCCGCCAATATTGAGGATCTTTTGGACGCATCTTCCGCATAACTCCTTTAACAAATTGAGCTATTTCGCCAAAGTTGGACCAATCCTGACAACTCTTGGACCGAATTATGCATTATGACTAACACGTTAAGATTATTTATCTGAAAAAGATTTGATCAAGTCTTTGTAACATTGAAACGTCTCTCCCGGGTTTGACACTTCTTTCGTCCCGAGATACGAACTACTTCAACACGCTCGAAAAGTTTTAACACCAATTTTCATGAAGGAGAATTGTACACAATTGATATCAAATTCTAATTTTATAATTATGATACAGCTTTATGGTATAATATCATAGAAAGAACCGTACCATCTTCTGCTCGTTCATTTTATTCAAATTGTGACAAAAATTACCCATAGTAATTTGATAGGCTCAGAATAAATATGACGTAAAAACAATCATGGATACTTGGACTCTCCAAATGGGTTACCCTCTGATAACAGCGAGCAGAACTGACAATAGGATTGATGTCCGACAGAAACATTTTCTGTCAAACGAGAATTCAGAAATTCCTGATTCACCTTTCAAGTAAGTATTCCTTACTAAGCTTTTTCTTCGGTTATTTTATTATAGATGCAGAAACATAGTTATAAGTTTGATAAGTAGATTAAGCTGTTAAGGAACAAACATTCGATTGTAAACTATATTGTATTTTGGCTTTGTTCTGGCTTAGGTATTAACATATCTGTAATGATTTCTTCAAGTCTTTTAAATGAATTTTGTATGCATATTTCATCATATTAAAATTTGATATGTATTTCAAGTGATAGGTTTGAAGAGTAAATCAGTCTTGACTTGCGACACTTTTTGTTATATGTTCATTATTCTTACTTCATGTGTAAAATATTTTCTATTAAAGCTACCTATGGTATTGCTACTAAACGTATGCACGTGGAGGTCATCCAAATTTCGAATGCCCACTTTACTCTTGGCTGAATGGTACAAAGGAAAGTAAGTCATGCAATTGTCATTTATCACGGCAATAGAAATTCATGATACGTGAAAGAGTAGACTTGCAGAAAACAATGTCTTTGAAATCATCTAGTTTTGATTTCCAAAATATGATTTGGGATGGATGGAATTCCTGCTCTAAATTGAAAAATATTATGCGTTCATTGTGTTTGTAATGCATATATTAATTTTTCGATGGCGTATAATTGTAAAGATTACAGATTTCCAGGCTTCCTCGTTAGTGATATCATTCTCAAAAAGCAGGTTAACAATCTAGCAATGCAAAATGCAACAGAACATGTGTTACAATGATAAGAACCATCACTTTTTATTCCCTCATGCACTTTATACCCACCCAAGAATGAACTTTAATAACTGCGTAATCTAAAGGATACTTATCTTGTCGCGACAAGTTTTGTTATTTTCTTATCGCAGTATATAGTATATATGGCGATAAGGTACTTTACTGAATTTTGTGGGTGTGTAGGTGGGTGCATTTGTATTTGCTGGAAACCGTAAACACACCGACAATTCTACGGTTACATTGCAAAATAACAGATGTCCAGATAAGAGAAAGGTGGGTGTGTGAGTGTATACAATTTTGTGTCGCATCTTCTGGTAAAACCGCCAAAGCTATCAAGTTGAAACTTGGTGGGGTGGTCTGAGGTGATGTAAACTTATGTCCCGCACGTCTTGTACATTGAAAATCAAAGGTCATACTGTAAGTCAAACAAATTGATTAAAGATAGTAAATGTTGTGTTACGTTCCCTAATAAAACCGTAAAAGATATTGGGTTGCTACTGATATTGAAGAAAATTTTCTTATATTAAAAGAAAATTTCCAGAAAATAAAGAAAATTTCCTGAAAATAAAACAAAATCTTGTAAATGCAAGGAGAATTCCCGAAAATTTTCCATAATTTTTCCCAATTAGCGTGGGCAAAAAGATAAAGGCTTATTTTGAAATTGCATTGCTTTGAAAATTCATTCTGGCTTCCATGCGCGCATGGTCCTGATAATAAAAACTTTACCTCCGTATACAAAGGTTTATGGTTCTATATTGTAGATTGTGGCCCTTCAAAATTTTGGTCCAAAATTAAAATTTTGGATAAAAGCTTCAAGCCTTTTATCCAAAAGTGCAGATTTTGGGGTCAATATTGAAGATTTTGGGGCCCAAATGAAAGATGTTTGGTCGAAAATAAGAGGGGGTTTAGTGCAAACTGTACTAAGGTTTGGTCCAATAATAACGATAGCTCAGTCGATACGATTGCAAAAAATGCCACACATGGTTCATTTGATATTTCATTTTTTATATTTAATTATATTTAGTTCGACAGAATTTTGGGAGGTGATAGGGAGGCAAAGCCACAACAGCCTGCTTTTTTAAAGGGTGTTCTTGTAACCATACAAAGTAAAAATGTTCATGAATAGATACCACTTGAACACGCCTAATCTAGAGTAATTTCAGTCGTTCATTAGAATGCTGTCTTCATACGTCCATTTACTTCTCTACATTACTTACAAGAATTTTGCCATTGAAGCAGTAATTTAAACACAATTAACTGATTAAGCAAAACAAAATTTCTTCATGTAGATTTGAACGCATTGCAAGTTCTTTTAACGAACTAATGTTTCTGTTTACTTCTTTTATACTCGATAATAAAATAATCTGTTTCTGCAACAAGGACGATATGGGCACGATCTTGTATTTCTATATTTGTTCTAGCTACGTTTGATTTGGATTCATCCCCATCGTCAGATGACTGGTATATCATAAATGTGAAGCAACAAAACTACTACAGAGTAAACTATGACCTTCAATACTGGAAAATATAAACTGCACAATTGCTACGAGACCACACGGTATGTTAAATACTCTTTGGGATAACGATAAACATGTACATGCTTAAATTAAGTGCAGAAATACATTTGATGCATTAGAATGAACAGTGAAATTCAACTTTATATCGTTGTCTTTTGAATTAGTATTGCATAGATATTGGACCCAAGGGTATATCTATTACGGCTCCCTGAGGTTAGAGAGTGACAAAAGCGACTATAATCGGTAAAATGGAGAAGCTGTCACGTACAATCAACAACGATTTTCAAGTTAATAAACTTCCATAAACTTCTAAATAACAATAAAAGAATGCTTCCGTAAATTATCATTTTTTAAATAGTCTGAGAACAAACAAGTTGGTAAAAATCAAGTCGATCTTATTTTGTTTAGGACTTCAGTCTTTGCACTTCAAAGATATCACCAGTGTGGTAAAAAGTGACATTTTCAGTGACCAGTGCAGTGCGATGTCATACTTGCAAATCTTAGACAATCTTTATGTATTTTTATAAAACTCTAATGAAAAATATTTTTCGTTTTATAGAGTAAAGTATGAGGAGATGGGCCAAGCTTTTTATTAAAAAGGGCATAATATATCCCATCCGAATAATTGAACAAGTATTATAACAAAATAAACAGTTTCTAATAATTTAGAAACAGCCAATTAATTTTTAAAGAAATATACTTGGCAATGTATATTGTCACTTTTCACCACCTGCCTTATCTTTGAAATGTATATATATATGTATATATATATATATATATATATATATATATATATATATATATATATATATATATATATATATATATATATATATATATATATATATATATATATATATATATATATATATATATATATATATATATATATATATATATATATATATATATATATATATATATATATATATATATATATATATATATATATATATATATATATATATATATATATATATATATATATATATATATATATATATATATATATATATATATATATATATATATATATATATATATATATATATATATATATATATATATATATATATATATATATATATATATATATATATATATATATACATATATATATATATATATATATATATATATATATATATATATATATATATATATATATATATATATATATATATATATATATATATATATATATATATATATATATATATATATATATATATATATATATATATATATATATATATATATATATATATATATATATATATATATATATATATATATATATATATATATATACATATATATATATATATATATATATATATATATATATATATATATATATATGAGATATATATATATATATATATATATATATATATATATATATATATATATATATATATATATATATATATATATATATATATATATATATATATATATATACATATATATATACATTTCAAAGATAAGGCAGGTGGTGAAAAGTGACCAATATACATTGCCAAGTATATTTCTTTAAAAATTATTTGGCTGTTTCTAAATTATTAGAAACTGTTTATTTTGTTATAATACTAGTTCAATTATTCGGATGGGATATATTATGCCCTTTTAATAAAAGCTTGGCCCATCTTCTTATACTTTACTTATAAATATATATATATATATATATATATATATATATATATATAAATATATATATATATATATATATATATATATATATATATATATATATATATATATATATATATATATATATATATATATATATATATATATATATATCAATATATTTCAAATGTTTACACCTATTGTTTTCTACAGGTCCCTTCAAACAATTCCTTTGATTTACTTTTACAATGAAATGACAAAACACTACTTTAAATTTAGCTAATTTATTCAGTTGTCTTTGAAAAACGGGAAGAATGTTTAATCATATAATGCTGATATTTCAGTTGTTTGTTTACATACACGAGTAGTGCTTTAAATCTGTTAATTCATCTAGTTGTTTGTTTATCTACTAAATTAATTACATGTTTAATTTTCGTTACTTGTTATTTGCTATCAGGAATTGTTGCATTTGTTTTCTATGTGTATAGGCCGGAGGCTTATTCATAATGAGATAAATAAACAATATATATTTGCCTTTAGCCACGTTCCTGCCTGATGTAACGATATTTATTTATATTACAAAGATATATTTGTGTGCGTGCATAGGTTTTTCCAATTGAAAATAGAGCTGCTCTTATCGACGACGCTTTTGCCCTGGCCAGTGTCGGTATTATCGATTATCCGCTTGCTGTTGGCCTTACTGAATACCTTCGAAATGAAATCGACTATGTACCATGGTATATCATTTTAAACGATTTTGGCTACATCGGTGATATGTTTAGCAGATACGAGGGATATGGGCCATTCGAGGTATGAATTTTCTATTGCAAGTTATTTGTATTTCTTGTGTCGCTTTTTATTTTTTACATCTCAAACAAAGTAAGAGTAAGAGAAAGAGGAGGACGGGAGGATACTGAAGAATTGTCAAGACTCATAGATATGAAGAGTCAGCATGGAAGTGAGTCCAGGAAAAAAAGTTACTGCCAATGATAAGAATTTAAGAAGATAAGTGACAGAATTATACGGTATATTGCAACATCGTGTCGAAGCAACAAAATATTTGCAAAACTTCTTACTAAGCATTTATTTCCCCTCTTTATATTTATGTATATTACAGCGACTGTATTGAGTATAATAGCAACTATACAGATCAAATGTGACATTAAATCCAAGAATAATAATTCATAAGTTACAAGATACATACATTTTGAATAAAGCTTAAAGTATTAGATCTTCTCATTCTCATCAGTACAAAAGAAATGGCAATTTTTGAAGTAGTTAACGGAATATGTGCCGTGTCTAGAGTTTCTGCTATTTCGTTTTGAATAAGCTTAAGCTAGCACTATAGAGCTATGTACTGTATAGGCCAAAATCAAAACAGTTGAAACTAAATTATCTTATAACTCAAAAAACTATTGCAACAGATGTTTATGTATTCATTCAAAAGATACTTGATACATTTTTTAGAATGTTAACAAATGTGATTGGTAACATTTTGTTTAGAAATACATTTTGTGCCAGATCGATGCATTGTATAAGAGCGTCGGATTTACCGATGACCTAAGCGACCCCCATCTTGACCAATGACTTAAATTTGTTCATTATTTGCTAGATACATTGTATTTGTAAATGGTTATTCCGCTAACGATGATGATGTAACGAAACTGAAAAGTTTGAAATATTTGAAAAAAATAAATGTTATTACCATAAACTGTTCTTTGTCTTCCATGGGTGTTTCAGAAAAGGAAAAGGAAAATTAGTTTCTTAGCTCTAGGCATACTTTTATTTTCTATTGGTAGGTGATAACCACTTTTCTCTGACTTAGTTACTATTTAAATCTGTTTGAATGGCAGTGAGTTACTATTTTACAGACGGAAACATTAGTGATGGAATGGAATGAATCCGACAGAGGATAATAATTTCAGACGGGATGGTATAATGATAAAACAAAAGCAATAAACTATATGGAAATGCGTTAAAAAAAAAATCCGAAAAATAAATGTTATACCATATTTTTGATGCGTAAACTATCAACCTTTTGAAATATCTATTTCCATCTTTTATTCGAAGATTGAAACGAATTATAGCTATTGAACAAGCATGCTTCTACGGCAATGAAGATTGTTTATTAAACGCGAAGACCCACTATGCTGATTTGATGGATGACCCGGTTAAAAAAGCGTAAGTTCGGATTTTTTTTTTTTAGATTAATTAGGTTCATCGAATAAGATATTTTTGTGAAGAAAATTATGACTTCTGAAGTGCTGTAGGCTGCAGGTAAATTTTTTGAAGAACCAAGAAGTTTCCAAAATTGTTTGGACAATATGGATAGGCTTGTTCCGATCGCCAGCTAGCAAAAGAGGCAGGATTAAGGTTATTTGACATGATTATCAACATGAGTTCCAGGGTAAAACCTTGTATAAAGAATATTTTTAAATGAGAAAAGTTTGAATAGTAGGTCCAAATTATGTTATAAATCACTTATTCATAAATTAGCATACTTGTTCAAAATCAACCAGTCAAAGTTTGTAAGCTGATTGGGCATACGAGTTTGAAGAGACAATTAAAATTATTTGAAATCAAACCTATTTTGTTGAAAGCATTTCTGTACACAATATTACTATCTAAAGATCTTTTTACATGGTTTGTCATTGAATAAGATATCAAATATTTTCCTAGGAGTAATTTAAACACTAACTTCATTAGTATATATCAATGATTGTTATTGGAACACTTAGCGATACTCAATTAACAGATTAAGTGCATAGGTAATATTATCCAGTTTACAGACTTGGGTTTCCGTCTAACGATTCCCCATAGGATCAATCCCAATTTGAAATCGTCGGTATATTGCAATGGGATACGAGAAGGAGGAAGTGACGAATGGGAATTCGGTTTATCTATGTACACTGCAAGTACAAATCCAATTGAGAAAAATCAATGGTTAAACGCTTGTCTGGCTTGTAGTAGAGAACCGTGGATTCTAAGCAGGTAAGAACAGAGGCTCGCTGTTTATACCTGTATACAAACAAGTGACTCTTCTTTTTCAAATGGTGTTGATCAAGATAGGACATAGCGCGTGAATGGCTCGCCTTTTATGAGAGCAGAATGCGAGCAAAGTGATCCCGGTAGATTGTTACATGTACAGTGACTTGGCATGCTTGGCCGAATAAGATTTTCTTAAGCAGCATAACAACAAATAGTGACCCTGCATTTTTGGCCCAACGAAAACCAAGACATGCATCGATTTTGACCGAATTTCTAAGAATGGTTGACGTTGAGATGTTTAATTCCCCTTCCCATTGCCATGACTTGTACGCTTATGTGTAGGCCTAAAACGATGTTGAGGAGAATTCTGCCAAAAACGATTGTCACAACTCAAAGATAAGACATATTTCTAAAGTGGTGAACTCAGAACTTACAAAATTATCAGAAAGACTATTCATTTATGCAGATAAAATGTATTACTACAAATGTGAAGCTGAAAAGATATATGCGTCTTCGTTCTTTAAGACTGCTGAATATGGCATTCGATGGAGACCTCGTCCGTTCTGAGGATCAAAATGCTGTTTACATCAACGTTGCTGAAAATTACGTCGGTCGTGCGGTTGCTTGGGACTTTATACGTGCAAATTGGGATAAGCTATCTAATCAGTAATATATTCATAACTTATCTGACATTCAAATTTTCACCTATTTCTCACTGAATTATACATCTCAGGCGTAGGAAGATATTTGACAATGGGGAACCAGATTTGATTTTAGTCTGAACAAACCTACAAAAATGTACGGCGAGTCTCTTATCACGGTAAAACTGGTGGGAGGGGGGAGGGGGGGGGGGAAGGAGGTCTTAAATCAATAGAAATTTGGGTACAATTTCCCAAAAATGGATTGGGGACATTTCACGAAGTAATTTTTCGAAAATTGAAGCAAATTTTTCGAGAATTTATGCAAATTTCGCGAAATTCCCGAAAATGCTGGAGATTTCGAACAAATTGAAGAAAATTTCACAAAAATGAAAACAAATGAAGACAATTCCCTAAAAATGAAGAACATTTCACGAACATTGATGCAAATTTCACAAAAATTGAAGCAAATTTCACAAAAATGAAGGAAATTTCCACAAAATTGATTAAAATTTCTCAAAATGAAGCCAACTTTCCCGAAAATGAAATTGAAGGAATTTCACAAAAATTGAAGCAAGTTTCTCGAGAATTAAAGCAAATTTCCCGAAAATGAAGAAACATTTCAGAAAATGCAGATATTTTTACAAAAATTGAAAGAAATTTTACCAGATTTGATGCAAATTTCTCGAAAATGCAAAAGATATCCCAAAATTTCGTGAAAACTGAAAATAAATTTCAAAAAGCAAATTTTATGAAAGTTGAAGATTTCTCGAAAATTGAAGATTTTAGGAAGACAAGATGCCATGATGGAATCTGACTCTAGAAAATCAATTCGTTAAGACTTTCATTATTGGACGGGGAACAGAATGGTACTTGGGCCCCAATAACGATTATTGAGGCCTTGGCCCCCTGCCCCAGTTCCTACGCCACTGCCATCTTTACGTATAATGAAAAGCTGGGATACATAAGTGGAGAAGAATAGGAATATTATTTTTGTAAATGAGGTGCCGCAAGAAGATTTGAAATATTCTTGCAAGTTTCTACCAGAAATATCAGGTCTAGTTTCATGTACCTTATTATTTGAAAACTTTCAAGGCTCAGATATATGTTTTAGTTGTATGCAGGGTTCAGGATAAGACCCATTTTGTTTCATTCTCAATTAAGAACGAAATCTAGTTGATAAGTTTCCAGGTTTATAAATGTTTAGATTATTATGTTTAGCCTCAATGACGGCGCTAGGGAGAGGGGCACGGGAGCGTCTGCCTCACGAGATCGCTTTGCCTCCAACTTGCCCCTAGTAAGTTTTGTCCAATCTATAGGCTATTGTTCTCCACAAGGCAAACCTACTCCTCTCTTTCCCTTAGCATTAAAATCCTGTCGTCGCCCCAGACAGCCAGTGTTTAGGTAGGAAACTTGTACACTTGAGACCCATGTTGGCGACATGTATTTGTAGTCCTCTTCAAGTCGAGTATCACCTCCCCTCTCCAGACTATTCTGTTCAAGTTTGTTTAAGCTTATTCACTTGGTTGGATTCGTGACCCGAGGTCATCTGACCGTATAGTAACCGCGCGCCGCTGTAGTGAAAACGAAGCGATCAGCTGTGCTTGTTTACATATCATATGCAATACGTAGCTTGGTAGGCCCAAATCTCATCACATTTGCTTTTCAGACTACGTATGATGATCGGTTCGGGATGTGGCGTCGCTTAGTTGAGTCTTCAGTAAAAAATATATTACTGTTTTTGGTAAATGGAGTTTAGCTAACAATTTGCAATCGCAAATATTTCGTGCGACTTCGCATACCACATGCAGACACATACGGACTTACCGTTTGCCGTAACGCGCAAAGCTTTGTTTTTACTCCTAGTAAATAGTCTTCTTCCCGAAGTGACGTGGCACCAACCAAGTGAATACAGAGACATGGAATAGGGAATGCAATTTTTCACAGCATATTTAATTTTATGTGAAAGAAAACGAGTGAAATTTTGAAAACAAAGCAATGATTGGTACTCACAAATTTGTTTTCGTGATTGTATTTCAGCGCAATCACTGATGATATAACTCAAGATTTCAATACAGAATTAGATTTAGAAGAGGTAAGTAATATGAATCACGTTACCAGTTACATATTACAGCATTCATTCTCTCAAGCGACTTTTGTTGGGCATCTATGGATCTCCGGTTTTGCCTATCTAACAGGCAGGTCGGAATGCGGATTCTAAAAGGCGGTATTTGTGGGAGCAAGGGGCCCCACACTTTTCTCCGAATGTGTATTTCTTGTATGGTGATTTTTTGTATATTAGTGTGATGTTGCGTCCCCCTTCCCCCTCCCCCCTTCTTTTACCGAAACACACACTTTTGACTTTGTTCCTATCATTTTGCTTACCTTGTTTTGGCTACACAAGATCTAAACTTACTTCCGCTGTTTTTCTTAAACAATTTGTGAAAGTAGGTATATCAAAGTTAATTTGGAACGTGTTTTCTCACTTCATGATTATATACTTTTGAAAAATAAGTAATTTAACCACTGTTTTAATTTGTACTCAGCTTTTAACGTTTGGATCAAACGTGGACTTGGCGGATGGACAAGATGCTTTTGAACAAGCCGTCGAGAGGACACAAACGAGCATACAATGGATGACAACAAATGCGGAAATGTTGATTAACTTTTTCGAAGAAAGCCTATCCACCTTTGTAGGTTAAATGATACCTTCAGTACATTCATCATCAAGCGAGTGCATCGTTAAAGATTATATTCGAGAATCTTCTTTGAAAAATATATTAAAGTTTTATCAGATTTGTATAGGGTCTACAGAATTGGATATATTACAATCCAACTGAATCTTAAATGTCTTTCATGAATTCATTCAACTTTTCTTAATGCTCATGAAGATATTTCGGTCTCTAAATCATTGGTGGACTGGGCTCAAATTTCTTACCGGAGAATAGATTTTCGAGACCAATGAAACAACACTCTAACTAAGACCGAATCTAAGTGAGACCTAATCAGAGTGAGACCGATTCTAAGTGAGACCGAATCTAAGTGAGACCAAATCTAGGTGAGACCGAATCTAAGTGAGACCGAATCTAAGTGAGATTAAATCTAAGTGAGATTAAATCTAAGTGAGATTAAATCTAAGTGAGATTGAATCTAAGTGAGACCGAATCCAAGTGAGACCGAATCTAAGTGAGACCGAATCTAAGTGAGACCGAATCTAAGTGAGACCGAATCTAAGTGAGACCCAATCTAAGTGAGACCCAATCTAAGTGAGACTCAATCTAAGTGAGACCCAATCTAAGTGAGACCCAATCTAAGTGAGACCCAATCTAAGTAAGACCCAATCTAAGTGAGACCACAAAGTAATATCAAATTAAAAATATTATGATTTATTTGAAAAACAACAACATTACAAGAAATCTATAAGTTTGCATGAACCTAATGCCAGTCCTGCCCATCTGACTGCGTATAAGCCGTGTTAAGGCCCATCATGTAACAATTGTTGATTATTTAACAAAGGCCCATTATGTAAGAATTGACCATTAAATAACAATGGCTCATTATGTAACAACTTTTGGTCCATTATGTAATAATTCCCATTGGCCCATTATGTAACAACGTATTGTGTCCCACAATGTAACAACTTTTGACCCATTATGTAACAATGCATTGTGTCCCATTATGTAACAACTTTTGACCCATTATGTAGCATTGTATCGTGTTCCATTATGCATCAATTTTTTGACCATTATGTAACAAGGTCCAAATTCGATGAGTTTGGAGAGATATGGATGAAGGCGCTCTAGGGGTAAAAGCATTTTGAATTTTGAATCTTTTTGTAGAGGAGGACTACCAAACAATTTTGCATGCACTAAAAGTATATTTCCCCAGGATTCATTTTTGTGGGGATTTGATTATTTTGAGGAGAGCCCTAATCCCTTGGGCCAGCACCAACGCTATCCCGCCTCATTGGTTCCATTTATAAAACTGGTGTGAATGTCTTTCCGGACGTCCAAGGGCGGACTGACCAACCGGGAAAATTCCCGGGTCCCACCTATATCGGGGGCCCTCCATATGCTATTACCATATTACACATACAGCAGTTGAGAGGTTGCCTGGTCAATACACTATGTTTACGGTTAATACACCTATGACTAGCATAGGAATTCAATATTTGACAATTAGCGGCCTCAATATAGGATTCCTTTCAATATTTTAGTGTACTGATTTCTTAGAAAGAGCCATAACTGACAAGACTGTCACTGACAATCACAGAATAAAAAGGCACATAAAATACGAAAAGGGCAAACAAGATCTTGCCAGTAATTTACGATGGGAATTTGAGGGAGGTGTCTGAATTCTCGTTAGTTTTTCGTTCAGCGTATGCGTATATGTATGCAATATGCAGGGATCGGCCTGGCGCACCCCGGGCCCACCTATGTCGCGGCGGCCCTGATGCATAACATAGGAATCCAATATGTGGGATATATACACTGGCGTATTCAGCTTTCGTTGCCAGAGGGTGCAAACGGTAAATAGGCTATATCGAGAAATGCAGGAAGCTGGGAGAGGATTAAACAGTCCCTAGTAATACATGCTTTCTCCTTGTGTTTGGGCGATAAAATTTGTTAGGAAGTATTACTACAAAATTGAAACGAAGGTAATTTTGGTCAAAATATTGGAAATTTTGGTTAATATTTTTGGTGAATTATTGGAAATTTTGCTAAAATTATTGGGAATTTTGGTAGAATTATTGGTAAATTTGGTAAAACTATTGGATATATTGGTAATGTTATTGGAATTTTTGGTAAAAATATTGGAAATCTTCGTATTGAAATTTTGGTAAAATTATTAGAAATTTTATTAAATTTCTTGAAATTTTAGTAAAAATCTTGGAAAATTTTGTAAAATCTAACATTTCTTAAAAATGAAAGAAATTCCTAAAAATTGCAGAAAGTTACCCGATCATCGAAAAAGTGCCGAAATTGAATGAAAATGAAGAAAATAAAATATGATTAAAAAGATTGATAAATATTGTCCCAAGACGAAGAAAATTGAAGACAATTTTCCGAAAATTAAAGTAATTTGGACGATATTTAACCTTCTATCTTAATTTTTTTACAGTTAATTTCCTGAATATGTAGCATATTGTAAACTGTTATATCCCGCTACTAACATTTTACTTGCAGAATTTCGCTAGGGGGGCAAGTCACCCCCCCCCCCCCCATTTTTTGTACTCCCACTGAATACTCATCGGAATTGGACCTTGTAACATAATGGTCAAAAAGTTGTTACATAATGGCACACAATACATTGTTACATAATGGGTCAAAAGTTGTTACATAATGGGACCTAAAACGTTCTTACATAATGGGCCAAAAGTTGTTACCTATTGACAATTGAATAAATGAGGGGTATAGGCCTTCAACGATGTCTCTCCAGCAATCACGATTTTGGGCCATCCATTCCATTTCTTTCCAGCTGAAAGCCTTTGTCTTCTATGTTCTTCCCATGGAGCATTTCAATTAATACTTAATAGCTTCATGGTTCTGTCTCAGTGGCACGTCTCCAGCTGTTTCTTGGCCGTCATCTCTTCCTCTTTCCTTGAGGGTTCCATGTCAGGGCTTGGCTGGTGGTGTTACTTGCAGGCTTGCTCAACGTGTATCTAATCCAGCCCACTTCCCATAGCCTTTTTTTTTACATACTAGCTGGAGGTGGGGAAAGATGCCCACTTTCCTTTCGATTACCACCAGTTGACTTTAGGAAAACTATCCTTGAAATAAATATATTAAGATTATCAATAATAAAATAAGATCGTCAACTCAATAGTCAACATAGTCGGGAAATCTTCTTCAATTTCTTTCATTTTCGGAAAATTTCCTTCATTTTCAGGAAATTTCCTTCAAATTGATTCAATTTCCTCATTTTGTAAAATTTGCTTTAATTCTTGGGATTTCATATTTTGTTTTTAATTTTCGGGGAATTTTCTTCTTTTTTCGTAAAATTTGCTTTCATTCTGGGAAAATTTGCTCCATTTTCGTGAAATTTTAATCAATTTCGGGAAGATTGCATCAATTTCATCAAATTATATTAAATTTTCGCGAAATTTAATAGTTTTCTTCAATTTGGGGAAATTTCTTTCCTTTTTGGGGAAATTTCTTAATTTGCATTCATTTTGAGGAAATTTCCTTTATTTTCTGGAAATTTTCTTCAATTATCGGGAAGCTTGCCACATTTTTATCAAATTTTCTTCAAGTTTTCTTAAATAATCGGAAAATATCATTCATTACCAGATAACTATCTTCATTTTTTGGGATATTTTGTTCTTCATTTTCTGAAAATGTTGCCAAAATTTTCAATAATTTTACAACTCCCCATATATAAATAGTTTTTGGACATAAAAGACTCTTATATTTTGTAGGTCTGGTGAGACGAAAATTAACTTTGGCTCCCCTATGTCAAATATCTTCCTACGCCGATGACTTTGTGTGGAGATGATATATTCCTTTTGCGTGTTTTCCCCCTCACCCACTCCAGATTCCTTTAAAAAAGGCTATGCCACTTCCTCCCCAGGATCCGTTGTTTAACTGAATATTGTCTTGCTCTGATCTGCCACAGGTATTCGTTGCGGATTTTGTGAGGCCAATCTATTCCGAAGATTCTTCGGAGGCAGGTGTTTATGAACGTTTGGATTTTCTGTGTGTTTTATTAGTGTTCGTTCCTCCACGTTTCGACCTCATACATGTGGTAAAACTGATTAAACTTTGGAGTTGAAGATTTTGAGATTTGTTGCTGTTTTTATTTCCTTGGACTGTTGGAGATGTTTTTAAGAATAACTAAAACAGTTCTTTTCTTGCTTACTATGGCAGTATGTCACTGTCCGTGCTCCCCAGCTTGTTCACCACGCTTCCCAGGAAGGCATGGTAGGCGAAGGACAATACTTCCTCTAAGGGCTCTTCATACGGTAATGGGGTTAAAAGAACAGTAAGGTAGCACGCCTATTAATGGGAACATAAATAGAAACATTTTGCTACATTTTTTGATATTTCCCATGGTCCTTTGCTATCCTAACGTTAAAGTCTTATGTAATGTTACATTTTCAAATTTGAAATACGTTTGGGAAAATATCTTTGCTAGTGGAAACCTAAAAGTTATGAATATACCTGATAACTGTCATGGCTACAACTTTTCTACTCCCATTTGATATGTTTACCACGCCGTTTTCGAAATATTAGATAATATAGACAATAGAGCTAGGCTTTTAGGCGCGAAATGGCAATTTTGAAAATTGAAATGTTTTCAACACAATGATTTTTGATATCTTAAGTACATAGGTTAGAAACTATGACATTTTATCGCAACATCTGAACAATATGGCTGCATGACTTCAATGTTCTCGTGTGTTATAAATGTTCCTATTAATTAGGTAGTGTTTATCCTAATGATCTTGGTTTTCTGCCCGTTGATTTTAAGTCCAGTCTTTATTGTCTGCTAAATGCTTGGTCTGCATCTGGTTGTGATTGTGTAAAAGGAGAGTCAGTTCATCTGCAAAATCAAGGTCATCAATTTCTAACAAGTGGTGTAGCCAATATTTTCATAATGGGGGTAGGTGGGGGTGGAGGGTGGATTGAATTGAAGCGACACGACATTTAGTGGTGTAGTGAGGTGACACTGAAGGTGTCACTTCGAGCGTTCAGCGCTCGACTTGTCGGCGTGGGGCCCCTGGTGGGTCCAGGGGCGAAGGAGGCCCAGTGGGGATCCATGTGGCGAAGCCCCGATAGCTTTCGCAAAATTTACATTTCAAGGGGAAAAAGTATGTCACAACGCATAGTAAGAAGGTGTATTATACAAGTCAAAATTGATGTCAAAGAGATTTATGTTACACAATTACAAAACAAAAACAAACCGCAAAGCGCTCGATTTGTCGGCGTGGGGTCCATGGTCCCGCTGAAGGGCCCCTGGTGGGATCCAGGGGTGAATCCCCGGTACGGAAGTTCTCGCAAAATTGACATTTCAGGGGCAAAAACGTATGTGACAACGCATAGTAAGAGGGTGTATTATATAGTCAAAATGTCAAAGAGAGCTATAATACACCACATGATATACAAAACACAAAATCACGTGCACTCCTACACCCCTCCCTCTTTCTCTCTCTCTCCCTCTCTCTCTTTGTGTCTTAGATCATGTATTTAGATACAAATCGCACAAATGTTTAATATATTATTACCAAAGAACCTTTTTTCTGAGAAAGTGCCCTTTTGACAGTTTAAAACCTAAAAACATAATAAGCACCTGGAATGTCAAAGCTTGTTGAACCGACGGCACCAATCTGAACCGACGGATTAAAATCTAAACCGACGGATAAAAATATTGGGGGCTTTTACCCCTTCGCCATCTCCCCACCCCCCTCTTCGCCCCTATGTAACATGTCCTTCTACTAGAAAGTACCCCTTTCATGAGACTTCACTGCCTTTTCGACATGCAGGCATCCCTGAGCGCACCTCCCGCTGTCCCTGCTACCAACTGATAAATATTGCTAATTACCAGAAGCGAGTCCATGAATGTTGTAAGGTGTCTTTACCTATATGGACTCGATCTCGTATCAAGATCTTGCAAAGGAGTGGGTCTATGTTTTAGATGTCAGTAAAGTAGCCACGAAAAAGGTTTTAAGTCTTTAATATATATAGGCCTGAAGGCCGAAACAGTGGCATCCGCCTATGTTGAAAAAAGGCTTCTCTTATTTTTCTATTTAAACATTTCATGAATATCACAAGCAGACAAGTGGGGCGCCCAGATTAAAGATAGAGCCTATTAACAGATTAAAGAATATAGGTAATATTAACATGCTTAACATTTCGTAAATGTATATACACCACCAACAAAAAGGGAGAAAGCAAGCTGCTATCACATTTAAATTTACATCCATTACCTTATAGGAGGAGAAACCTGTACTATTGGCAGACTGGCAAACAAATATAAATGCTTATGACAAACTCAATTGATTAAGGAATCATACGTATACTGAATTAGTACAAGGGATTCCATACGAGGGACAAGGAGTCTCCAGTCCGTGATCGGTATTTCGATCGGAGATCTTTAAGTGGTGTAGCTTTGGACCAAAATTTCTCAATTTTTGGACCACAAATTCTCAATTTTTGACCAAAATTCACAATGCAGGGATTTTTTTTTTTTTTTAAGTTTGGACCAAAATAGCCTCGGATGAATTTTGGACCAAGTTAGAAATATGAAAAAAGGTTAAATATCACCCAAATCATTTTTTGAGTCTCAGTGAAGTGCTTATTTGTGTATGTAGGCCCCTATATACTCTTGATTACTGTATGAAATTGTATTTGCAATGGGCTTGACCCCATACGCTAGTAAATTGTGCAGACGATCAGGATTTCCCGAAATTTGATTGGTTCATTATGGTCACGTGAATTTCGGCCATGTGACATTATTTAAATAAGATTTCCGGAAATTGCCTATTCCGATATGAAAAGGTCTATAGAGTATGTGCATATGACGTCACACGCACTCTGCTGGGTACCTCTTGGATCTGTGGGTACCGAAAGTAAGTTTGTATGTAATGCCCACTGTACACGAATTACGCCTACGCTTATTGATAATGTAAAAAGCAGACAAACACTTTCAGTAATCGAAACAAAATCGAAAATGAAAAAGTAACCTTTTTCAAACGCAAAATAACCAGAAATGAATATATTTCATTTTAGCATTTAAATGTTTCGTTTTGATATGAAAGATGCCAATACGTGGAGGTAAACCAAGAGCGCATATTGTTGTGCGCTCTTTGTTTGTTTATAATTCCTTAACCAGTAATTGGATAATTTTCCATACCGCGCGTGATGCACATACTCTATCAATGAAGTGCTCCGAAATATGCGCTATACGCAACTCATGCCCCGCACGCGTGGTGGAGGTGCACGACGACAGATCTAGGAACCATGTATTTGTTTCGTCAATATTTTCTTCTTCTTCCAATTAATGCAGCTTCAAATACTGCAGATAAACGTACTGCCAGAAAGTGTGACGTCATTCGGCCTATATTTCATATAGGCCGAAGGCCGAGAGTCGAAACTCCTATACCTCGGTGCGTGATACTTTTTGTTCGTCTACTATCCATGTTGGTTCCAAGTGAGGGCAGTAGAGAGTCAACAATTTGAAAATAAAAAATTAATTACAATTATAATTGAACAAAAAAATGTTGAAAATGTTTATAAAAAATATTATTATTACAAATTAAGTATTTTTGAATATTTACTTGTATGAAATTTTGATAAAAACATTGACAAATATGGACACTAAAATTATAATTAGGAAACTTAAGAAATATTTTTCCTACAGTACATACAGAACTGAATTAACGCGCTACGCGCTTGCTGCACGCGTACACTGACAAACTATAAAATTACACTTGCAAGCTAAAGGTGGATACGTCACTAGCTTAGGCCAAGTGACCCGCTAAGTGGAAACCTAGGCCTAGTCGATAGACACTGTTCAGTGTTAACAAAACCAATCATGGATAAACGTTTAATGAATCAAAAGCTTACTTGGACTGTTGTTAGTGTTGATCCCTGTAAATTTGATTTGCTATTATGCAATAACCTAGTATACCTAACGCTCAGTCGGTAGGCAAAGACCTTTTCACAAAAAGACATAGGGGGGCCTAACTTGTCAGGCTGTCGTCCGGTGCTGCAACATATTTTTTACAATACGTCTTGTACAGGTGCGTACGGTTAAATACGATACGCATGTACGTGAGATTCGAATGGACGCACGATATTATTTGAATTTCGCACGCGAAGCCAGGTGTTTATACACAAAAGTTTACAAAATTAATAATTAGTAAGGCTTAAAAATACACATTTTTCTAATATAAATAGATACGATTACAACATTATTTATAATTTAAAAAAAGTACAAATAAAATTATATTTTTTTCATTCAAAGTACGAATCTGTTTTTTTTATATTATTTTATACGTTTTGTTTGAGGTACAAAGTTCTACTGCCCTCAGTTGGAACCAACATGGG
Organism: Chiridota heheva; assembly: GCA_020152595.1. Lineage (NCBI taxonomy): Eukaryota > Metazoa > Echinodermata > Holothuroidea > Apodida > Chiridotidae > Chiridota > Chiridota heheva. Next base: position 2,398,008 of record JAIGNY010004609.1, read on the forward strand.
TGGTTGACTTAAAAAAGTATCACGACTCTGTAACACTGTAGGTATAGGAGTTTCGACTCTCGGCCTTCGGCCTATACGTAAGTATAGGACGAATGACGTCACGCTCTCTGGTACTGCCCATGGACGAACAAGGGTATTTTTACCAGGACGGAAGTGGATGGACACTGGGTTTTCACCCTGCTCTTTTCGAGAAGTGATCAGAGAGAACCAGGCGGGGGTGGGGACCCTGTCGTCGGGACCGCCCTTTAACGTACATTGGTCCTCACCCGATGGACGGTGAGTGCCACCCTACCATTTTCCACTTTTCACAAAGGTCGGATGGGAGAGAAGGTGTAAATGATGCAGAAAACAAACCTTTGCGCTTTATATCAGGGTATTGTCAGAAAGCGTGACGTCATTCGTCCTATACTACGTATAGGCCGAAGGCCGAGAATCGAAACTCATATACCTACAGTGTTACAAAATCGTGATACTTTTTTAAGTCACCCACCCATGTTAGTTCCAAGTGAGGGCACTAGAGAGTCAAGCATTTCAAAAATAGAACATACCAAAGAAATGTGTAAATTAAATATTCTAGGGAAATTGTTGATTTAAAACAAATTACATCCGATTTAATTTTATTGTTACTTTTTGTACACTTTTAGTTCAATAAACCAATAACTTTATAAGTCATTGATGTAACAACTTTGAATTTGACGTCATCCATGGATCAAGCGCGAATTTTTTTTGACGAACCATGCACATAGTGCAGATACTTTTCGCGATACCGGTACGGTACGATGTCAATGCGTTTATTACTCACTGTTTTACGTCTGAACATGGAAAATTGAAAGGTTAAAGCATTTGAAAGGAATTACTGCCTAACCTTATCGAAGTCGTTATGCATTACGCCTAGGCCCTAGCCTAGTTGGTGAAGATCGGCCAACACCGTAGGCCTATTTAATGAATAACCTTAGCAATGGGCCGGCCCTAGCCACCTGTACACCCCCGGTTCCGTAGTAATTGCTGTCAGCCTCTTTTTATCTTATAAAGGCTAGGCGTACGCAGTCAGACATCTGTGATCCTAGAGATTTACAATGTAATATTAACTAAGGTGGATCTAGGCCTACTTATTGAAGCCTAATTTAGGCTTGGGATTTTTGGGTAGTATGAAAAATTATGAAAAATTTAAGTTACCAATTTAACCTATTCAAATTCAGACCTAGCCGTTAGGCCTACAAAAAGGCTACATTCTTGTTAGTTATGGATTCGAATCATTTACCATCGTTTAGCCGTACTTTCTTTCACTTTACCCCGTTTCTGTATGCTGACACTGTAGGATTGCTGTTGTTTACTGGTCTGCGGCCTCACAAACGCCACTAGTAATGTCAAAAGTGTGTTGTGGTATATGATTTATAGCTACATTCTTGCAAATTAGAACTTGACTAACATTAACAAGAATTTAGGCTATACCTTGCTTTAAATTAGCTGCCCAACCTACTTAATTTGCCTTGTGATTTGTTGTGTATACTGCTGGAATTTAAACAAAACTTGGCAAAGAATTCATGGATACTGGAAATGAAATAACCCATATTTGTGAAGGGAACATTATTTATGCCAAGCATAAGGTGAAGGCGTATAATTCACACACTAGCTCTAGGACACATGCAATCATTGCTACAGTTGGGATCATTTTGTCAGAAAAAGCTACTAAGTCTTCTTATCAGTTGATGTGGTTCAACCGAATGAATTGGTAGTTTGCCATGCCCATCTCAAACCTATGAACTTTCTAGTGTTGAAGAGGAAAACATTAAACACTTAAATAATTCAATTGTGTGTAGGGTAAAAAAAGTATAATTTTTAAAAAATACATGAAATATACATCAATTGACTTAAATAACTGGTACAGGTTACATGAAATGGTGTGTAATTTCAGGTGTTTCAAACAGATCAACACATATTATTCTGCCATTAACTTCTAAAAATCATTCCTATAAATTTTCATGTACATTTATGATAGAGGAATTGGGACTTCATTGTAGAGGTAACAAATTTACAAAAAAGAAGTAACAAGCTTTGACATCACAATTTTGATTTCTGCAATGATCACCTGTATAAATTTAACATTAACAACTGGTAATTAAATTTACAAACATTCCTGATGGTTTCTTTATGAAATATCTTCTGTGGATGAACGCATGCCATAAGTCCTCCACTTATCACTACAACTTTAGCTGAAATCAGCAAACTTTGTGAAGTGATGTTGATGTAGGTATAGATATACCACAGTATGTTATTATCTCACAATATTAGTTTTTAAAAAAGAAACATAAATCAACAAACTTTGAGGTTCTTCCTATGCAGTCTAACAACTATAGATCCCAATGGTTGTAAAGTGTGGCCTATATTCAACTGAGTTAAGCATAGTAAAAGATATGTTGAAGTAAGATTTTTCACTCTGTTTACTGCAAATAAAAGCCTGGTCTGCTGGTTTTGATGTTAAATTTTCACTTGGGGTTTGTGTCTTTTTTTGGTTAGGCAGACAATTTTTTTGCATAAAAAGGGTACACTAAAATTACGATTTAATTTCCTAACAACAGTACATTCCACTGCCAAGAAAAACCATTATACATGTTCCTGGGTCAGAAAACATTTGGGCACGGTATTGTGTACTACAAAATGATATACAGGTATTAAGCTCACTAATATCTGGTACAAAATTAATTTACATTGCAAAAAATATTCGTACTCTGTGGTACGAATATTATCCATATGCGCTGCGTTCTTGATGTAGTGGCGCTTTATAAATGCCTTATATGTATGTATGTATGTATGTATGTATGTATGTATGGTACAGTCAATGATTTTTGACTATCATACAACATAAAATTTGGAATACTATTGCACCGTAATAATTTGTTCATTAAATACCAAAGCAAAAATAAATGAGAGCAGAAGTAAAGATTGCCTATCAATGAGAAGAGAAATTGCATAAAGCAAAATTTTCAAGTGGAGATTTTTTATCTTCCCAACTTGAAAGCTTGAGAAACACTTGTTAACAAATTGAAAGCAACTTTAATAAGTAATACACATAGAATAAAAAATGCAGGCTGCAATACAACATATAGGCCTATTACAAAGAGGTTTATGATTATTTTTTAAGGTAAACTTTATGAATATAGAGCCTGCAATTGTTGGTAAATGATGTTGAACAGAAAAATGTAAATGAAACTGAAAACTTAATAGTTTATTAAAATAGAAATAAAAGTAATAAGTGAGCAATTTGAGCTATTCAGTATTGTTGTAAGGGGCATCGGACCCCAGTGTAGCCATTCAAATTGGGCTGAAAGAAAAGTCCAATTATCCCAGCTGGAATGAACATTTTTTTTAACCTTAATGGTATTTTTCCCGGGCTTTCCTGGCTAAGGATGGGAAAAGATTTAGATCCTCAGTACTTTGGTGGGTATCGGGACGGAATCTTAAGAACTTGTCAGTATGCAAGTCATAAGAAAATAAATTAAATCATCAAGTTTTGAGTCGATTTTGGTGGGCTCGCCTTCAAATTGAAAAGGCCAAATTCCTTGTCTATAGGAAATATAGAGAGGTCCAACGAGATTCCATTCACATTTTCTCCATATAATATTAACTATCAAATTTGTCTTTTTTGGTGGGCCCGACTTATGTTCCTTGCTACCATCTATTCTTTTTTAATTTTATTTTTTATTTTCGGGCCCATCTATCTTACAGTTGTTAATGCGATTATGAAGGGACTATTATTGTAACAATAGACAGGAGAAGGCCCATTATATTTATCTTGTTGGGCCCGACATATGACTGAAGGGACCCCATCATAATAGTAAGAAAAAGAAAGGAATGGCCCATTTATTTTCTTTCTGGATATGAAAATGGGCCCTAAAGAGTACACGGATCCTGTTTGGTTATTCTCTGTGCCCACTTTAGGTGCTTCACCGGCCTGAGGGCGGCTTCAGCGTTGGATGTTTTTTTGTGGTACTTGTCATCACCGGGCCATGGGCGCACCGGCCGCACCGGCATAGTTACACCATTGAAGATATTCACGTAGGTCAATTATCAGATGTATTTGAGGTCAAAACTAGAATCAGACAAGGATGCCTTCTATCACAGTGACCATATCTTTTCATACTGGTGATAGATTGGATAATGAAAGCAACCACTGCAGGAAGGGAAAATGGGATCCAGTTCACCGAATTGTCACAACCAGTGGCGTAGCCAGAGGAAAAGAGGGGTTCTATTTGTGAACACATTTACATGTAATTGGCATTATATGTAATCGTACTTACCGATTAATCTTATCCTGAAACTGGACAGTAGTATTTGTATTTTGTTGAACTGCATCTAAATAAGCATAATTTAAATTTATAAGCAGACGAAACTGGGTACAGACTGTGTTTAACATTCTCAATTTTAATTTCAGTCACAGTAGCCTAGCCTAACGTTAGAGGCCTAGCCATTAACTCTAAACCTAACCCTAACTGTAAACCGGACTATAACAGTATAACGTTAGGCTAGGCCTACTGTGATTGTTCAGTTAAAATCGAGAATGTTAAACACAATCTTTTCCCAGTTCCGCCTGCTTATAAATATGAATGATGCTTATTTAGATTCAAAACAATAACAAAAAACAAATTACTAACAATTTCAGGATAGGATTAATTGGTAATTACCTCTTATGTATGTCTCTACAAAGCAAACTCCCGCTTCAAAAGTTTGTACAAAACACTGAAGGGCCATTATCTGCTGTTCACACACGTAATGTAACAGAGAATGGATTCAGTGGCCCCTGTGGTATCCCTGGGATCCACTGGGCCATTTTCTGGCTCGTCACACACAGAGAATGGCCCTGAAACGTGATCACTGCACGCACTGTCGAGTCTGACGACTGTATGAAATGATATCGTCCCTATTTGTCTTGTTTCGGTGAAACGAAAATTGGCGCGAAATACTGAATTTTTATTTCCGTATACTGACGAATGTCTTTAAATCTTCATGAAATAAGATTTTGCTTAAAATAGCTTTATTGTAAGTAAAATTATTAAAAGATTAGCATTTTCTCTTTCCAATGATATATAAAGCAATTATACGTTTATAAACTTTTATTTCATCAAACTTCAAAATTTTCGAACATTTGTTAGTATGCAGAATCAATAATTTCAATTTTGACATTTGTCACAACACAAATGACATTCGTCACTACGCGAAATGTAGTTGTTGTTGAGCTTAAGCGAGTGCGCGTTTTATTTTCGCGGCGAGATATGTGACAATGCATGGCGGGAAATGTAACACTATGTGTGTAGCTTGAGAACATGTTTTTGTTGACGCGTCCACGTCATGGGAACACCTGGTGTTCTGTTACTTATAATCAGCGTAAAAGCTGGTAATAAAATCGTATTATATTGCTAAGAACACATTCACGCATGGTTTTATTAAAGAGTGATGCTAGTGTTAAGATATCGAACATCTAAAATCATGATGTAGAACATAGCAGTGTGCATAATTTGAACACTTTAGCAACAAACAGAACGCTGAAAAGACGCGTCAGGCGTCTGGTAAATTTACAGTGCTGGTGTGTGCTCTCCCTGTAAGTTTCCTATCTATCCACACTATCAAATGCCTCTTCATAGTCAATGAAATTTATATAAAGAGAGGTTAATTTCATTCCATTAACTTCTCCGCTGCTGTCTTATTCATTTATTTAGAAATGACTGGTGAAGTAAGTCTACTATGGAGAGATGACGCCCTCATTTTCACATTCTTAACAGTTGTTAATGTATTTTAACTGTTTAAAGAGAATTTATCTAACATTTTTACTAAATAAATTATTTATCCGCGAAATTTCTTCAGATGGTAGTCTCGTATATAGCAGAGCATACACGCCCTTAACCATTGCATTTTTTAGGGTTTCATATTTATTTCAGGCGATAACATTTTCCCCTATCAAACGCCATCAGTCTATTTGGAAGCTGCGAAGAGTTCTCACCGTAATTTTTACTCTACGATTTTGTTTCAAATGAAGGTTATTCAGTGAAAGTAACAATGCCAGGTTAATTGTTCACTTAATTCCCGGAAACAAATGACACCTTTTTTTTTTTTTTTTTTTTTCATTTAAACTAGATCTTTGATTGCTTTAAGGTTTATTCCATTGACTAAGTGATTAAGATCAAGATGCTTAATTTTGTATTGGTTATCAATTTGCGCATATTCATTGTGCTCTGTATACTGATTGGTTAATCATCGAGTAGGCGTATCTTAAGAGAAGTTTCAGTCCGAATTTAGCGTTCACGCTGATAAGATCTTTGATCGCAGGAAAAATACGATAGAATACATACAGACTTTGAGGAGTCTGAGGATGTGATGTCATGCGATGTCACCACTAGTCTAATTTCAGTCGTTTCTATACAAATGATGCAGAACTTTAAACTGAAATATCTCCTTAACGGAATGAGGAATGCTTTCTTTATCATTGTGTTTCTTCTGAAGTCCTCTTAATTTAATGTAATGATTGCAACAATTTTCCCAAAGAATTTTTCCGTGACTTCTCCATATCAAATTTTGTTTCCTTCACTTATAAAGAAGGTGTAATGGCTCAGTGGTTAACCGGGTTTGTGAGCACTGCATTGTGTCCATGAGCAAGACACTTTACTTGCTTCAGTCCACTCAGCTGTGAAAAATAAGTACCAGCATTGATGGGGAGTTAATTTGCGATGGATTGGCGTTCCGTCCAGGGGCGTCATGTAATCTCATCCGCTTGCGCCATGGTAATCTGGGATAAGCACTTGCTCTTATGAGCCTATAATGGTTCGGATGGATTTAACTAACTTATAAAGTAATCTTAGGTCAGGTAGTACGGCTACGGCTGAGGGAGAAAGAAATGGCTCGACCCCTATAGCTGGGTTATGCTTTACCGTTGTTGGTGTGGTTTCTTGTTTTTCATGTCTTTATAGCCTACATCTTTAGTCAAAATATAAATGTTGCTTCTAAATATTACTACTCCTTTTTTATAATTCAAAATGCGTGAAACTTTGCCCTTGAATGCATTGATCTACATATTACCTCATCATTATCAAATGGGTGTGTCCGCCAGTAACAGCCCGATTAATGAATGCTATACAATTCTGCAGGTCTTTACAAATTCTAAACCAAGAAGATGGTACTTGACAATGTAATGTACCGTAAGTCATGGAAGTTCCAGAGAGATTTAATGAAATTATCGTGCATGGGCCATTTCAGGTTGTTTTCTTTTCGTGTAATATGCGCAATGTTTTCCTATAACAAGACGATGTCCGTGGCTTGACTTTTGAACTCTACGTTATACACATGAAATCCTTCAGATTAATGTGAAAATTAAAGTATCGTATACATTGCGTGTTACATTGCATGTTCATGTTCATAATGAATCAGGTTAGGGTGGCGGCTTCACCCCGTCGGGACATCTAGCCCACAGTCAGCAAGGGCGGATAGTCATATAGGCTATATCTTGGGGCCCGCCAAATTAGGTGTCAAAAATCAAATGCATGAAAAAATCATCTTTGAAAAAGAGAAGTAAATATAATACAAAACAATAAAAAGTAACATTAAAAAAGAGTAAGTGAACTTTATTATAGGTTTATCGGATGATGAGATCAGGGTTTTCAATAAAAGTCATTAAAAGTCATGTCACGAAAATTTGTACAGTATATTTACAAAAAGGCCCGGTCATACAGACTCAGCCTATGGCCCATACAAGTTTAATCCGCCCCTGCGCGTCGGGGAACTCTTTTTGAATCTATCGGGGCGTAATGATAATTTTGTATGTAAGTGAAATATTTTTGGATATTTAAGCCCTCCTGTTTGGAAAATCCTGACGTCACCCCAGAATCAGGCCCAAAGGAGAATAGAGAAGGGGGAGGGGTCCTGGTGCCAATGTACAAAAACTATATATAGTATAATTTGTTGTATTTAGTTCCACATAACATGAAAAGGTGCTCAAGTTCAGGAACCTACCCCCCCCCTCCTTCCTCCTCCACCTTCTCAGAAAATCTGGCTACGGACCAGTGAATATTTCCATTTCTTAATTACGTTTTAATAAGCTTGTATGGTAAGCTACAAGGGTGAATACGTCGATCTGCAATTCTTATTTTGTCGTAAGGCGTAACGCCTACTTTTTATGAATCAGTCAAATTATGGAAATCATGTATAGTACAAGCAGGGGTGTATCGGAAGGAACTCAAGGGACAAAAAGTAAAGTGAGGGTAATTTTTTGATAGTAATTGAGGGGACAGAAATGGTTTGAAAGGTGGGATTTTGCAAAGGACACTTTTTTGACTTTTTTCCAAAGTAATTGATGGTGATTGTTTGTAACTTAATTTTTTTTAAATAGACACGATATTTATTGGTGTAGTTGAGGTGACACTTGTGTCAGGGCCCCAAGGCATAGTAAGGTGTATTATACAAGTGCAAATTCATGTCAAAGAGAGCTATAATACAACATACAAAACACAAAATCATGAAAACGCATGTGGAAATATGTTTTATTGTTTACGTTTTGTACATGGTTATAGGTTAATCGTCACTCTTTGAAAAATATGGGTTGTCTGAAAGAAAGGTTTTCAAAAATTTACTACAAACTTTTGTACATGTTGTCAAACGTTTAAATTGAGCCTGTTCTGTATCACGTGCACTACGACATCCCCTCCCCACCCCCCTCTCTCTTTCTCTCTTAGTTCATGTATTTAGATACAAAATCGCACAAATGTTTAATAAATTATTACCGAAGAACCTTTTTCTGAGAAAGTGCCCTTTTGAAATCTAATAACATAATAAGCACCTGGAATGTCAAAGCTTGTTGAACGACGGCACGAATCTGAACCGACGGATTAAAATATGAACCAAAGGATTAAAATATTATGGAGGGGGGGGGGCGATTAAAATATACGCAACTGTCTCCCCCTCCCCTCTTCTCCCGCAAACACACACACATACGTTTTATTTTTCCTACGCTTTCTATAGGCAAATTCCGCCCATGGGGTTTGAGATTGGGGAGCCAGGACCAATGTTGGCAATTGCCCATCGGGCAAATAGGTAAAAGGCCTACTTTTGAAAATTATTGGGGGGGAGGGGGGATCCCCCTCCAGCCATGTTGTCGAGCCCTGTTAAATAAGTACTAAAAGTATGTTGCATCTTTCATGTAGTATGTATGATTTGTGAGTGAGTGGATGTCAAATTGTTTTCATGCTTTAGAGCTCAAGAATGACAATTTCATATAATTTTCAAAAGGGCAACTCTTGTCCCGGTCTGCCCTTCAACTTTTAAAAAGGCACCTCCTGTCCCCGTCCTTCCTAAAATTTCAAAAGGGCACCTCCTTCCCCTTCGCCCTTTTCTCTAGGTCAAGGTAGAAAGCCCCCTCCCCCTCCCCACCCCACTCCAATGGTTCCGACATCGGTGAGTACGTGTTGTTAATCCAAATGGGAGGGCATATAGCGGTCAAATTTGCGATGCGGTAACATGGCAGACGACTGGGATATTCAAATAATACATTAAATTGCGGATCATAAAAAAATCATCACAATGGTTTTAAGATTTATAGATCAGCAGTTTGTATGGTTAAGAATCCCAAATTATATAATTAGCTGCTGTGCTTCGAAGAATTCAAATTGACAATTAAAAGTAACTATGGATCAGTTTCATCTTAACCAGGTAACATAAAATAGAATTCCAATCCCATTCAAATGTATATTTAATGATTTGCATATATGTAAAACAAAAAATTGCTGGTCGTTTTGATGGGTTGTTTTGCTATTTTGTTTTAATAGATATTAAAGTGCCCCAGATAAACTGTTTTTTTTTCTTTTCAGAACAGCACTTTATAATAACTGACCTTTTTATTGACAGATTGAAGCAAGCAACGCAAATTTCAACATCTTCGCTGGGGGCGAAGCCCTCGGAATCCCTGCATTTCTCGCTATTTTGATAGCAGGAAATGTATTAATATTATGTCAGATCTATAGGGTCGACGTCCTGGTAGACTCCTACGGGGCGAAGCCCCAGGAGTTTGGTAGCAGAATATTGCTTAAATTTGTGTCAATTCAACACTGAAGTTAGTTAAAAGGAATATATATTTGGAATGAATATGTAGGATCCCATTCATTACAATGTTTGTCTTTAGTTGGAGTCTAGGAATATTTTTCATGTTTTTGATGTAACAATAAAGCTTTGAGAAAAAAACATTTATGACGTTATGAATAAAAAGTATATAAGAATGAAATTCATTATGACAATTTTTACGCCCCTGTGAGCATTCGGCGCCCTCTCGAAAGGCTTCTTCTACCAACTTTATTCTAAAGGTGTTCCCTTCATGGCAAGGACAGATATTAAATATTGCCAACGAGCTATTGTCACGCATCGGCTACTGTCTGAGCCCGAGTGCCAATGGTGTGGGGGTTCGGGGCGAAGTCCCCGGAAAATTTGGTCTTTTCTGAGGAAAATTCATGCACTTTTGAACTAAAACAATTAAATATTACGTGCTTAATATAGTATAAGGAAAAGATATTGATCAACACGTAGATTTTCTCAGGGCCTAAAAATTATGTTCTCAGGACAATTCTGGCGTCCCCTTGGGCTTGGCGCCCTCTCAGAAAGCATCGCTGGGGGCAGTTGCCCCCTGCCACCACGCCACTGTATCTGGCCTTAACGTAGAATTACCCCTTACACATGCCAATAAACTTCACTAGTGCTACGCCATCATAACCTGCCTCTACATTTATGTTGAGCTATTACATCATTGATGTTCTGGTTTGCGCAAACCACCCAAATTTCACCAGTTGGGTACAATGTCCAACCTTGCCACTAACTCGCTGAAGATTGGTTGTGAATTTAAGCTATCATGCTATACTTATATAATTATGCTGAATGATGAAAATCCTCCCAAACCACTGTAAACAGGTGAAAACCCAAATTTGCTTTTCACTTCATCCTTTTATACCGATTCGTGATCAATACGATTAACGAACCATGATCAAATTCATCCGATTTCAAAAATTTGGATCTTTCAATTTCCCAATGTTTGTTTATATGTTGGTATAAAATGTTTCCAATATTCCTAAATTTTGGTCCAATTTTCTTAAACTAAAATATGTAAATATTTTCGTAGTTAAAATATAACTAGAAGGGTAAATACCGTTATGGTTCGCATGCCCATGCAAATTGACATCCATATCATATGACTCGGTCGATTATAAAAGTGGCATCTCCCACTAAGTCCCACATGGCACCCCATGTCCCACATGGTATCACACCCGATGTCCCACATGACACCCCATCCCATTCCTTGTCCCACATGGCATCCCACCCTATGTCCCACATGAATCCCGTCCTATGCCCCACATTAATCTAACCGTATGTCCTACATGGCATCCCTCCCTGTGTCCCACATGGCATCTCTCCCATGTCATCCCACCTTATGTCCCACATCAGTGGCTTTCCGCTTGATGTCCCACATGGCATCCTACCATATGTCCCACATTGGATCCCACCATATGTTCCACATGGTATCCCTCCCAATGTACCAATGACATCCTACGTTATGTCCCACATGGCATCACATCCCGTGGCCTCCTACCCTATGTCCCACATAGCCTTCTACCCTATGTCACACACGGCATCCCAATCTATGTCACACTCTGTGTTACTCGTGGCATCCCACCCCATGCCCCACATGGCATCCCACCCCATGTCCCACATGACACGCCATGTCCCACATGACATCATCCCATCCCATAGCAATCCATCCTATGTCCGTTATGGCATTACACAATATATCCCACATGGCATCCCAACCTGTTCCACATGGCATCCCACCTCATGCCCCACATGGCTAGGCTCCATAAGATAAGAAGTATCGTCCTAGCTATCACAGTCCCTGATTGAGCACAATATGTATGAAAGTCTGTCAGTCCATATAATAATTTATATACAAATCACCTGTTGAATAAGAAAAATATATATATAACCCTTGGTGCTACCTAATGGTTTATATTCTATCTTATGTCCCGCATGCTCCCATCCATGCCCCATATGACATCCCTCCCTATGTCCATATGCAGTCACATCCTGTCATATTCTGAGCATACTAAGTAATAAAGTTTTGTCAGCTCATCTGTAGCAATTTTATGCAAATAAACACAATAATAAAGGCGGAGTTTAATAATCATACCTGATATAGCCGTGCACAAATCTTTTGAAGAAGTTTAAGGGTTTTAGACCTGCAGTGGTATGAGATACACTTGAGGATCTCTAAAAAAAATTGGGAAATTATATCATCTTACAGTTATCTTTGAAGAAAATATTAAATGTTTTGTAGACTTTTGAAGGAAACTAGTATTTAACCATGGCTTAAGAGTCTCTGAAAATCTTTTACTAAAATTTATAGTAAGGACATTCCAGCCTTCCATAAACAGATAAAGATATCTGAAAAAACTAACTTTTTCTGAGGAACTCTAAAGAAACTTTAACATTTTCTGGTAAATTCTCAAAAAACTTTCATGTTTTTGAGGAAATATCAGGCACTGAACTGAACTGTGGACGGCCGGACGGACGGCAGGACGGACGAAAAGGCCGTTACATAGATTCGCATTAGGTTCGCATTATGCTTCGCATGCTCACCAAAAATGGAACTTGCCGTACATGCTTTCAAAATACGTCAGTTGGAAATTAACTTTCAATTTCTGTCACCCCCTCGATTCAAACATCTTCCGCGACCTTAACGCTTAAAGTTTTTTAGTGTATTTAAACCGTTCAACCGTTCAAGAATAGAAAATATTCAATCACGAATCATGCTGTCATAAATCAATAACCAAATTTCACTATAGTATGTGGTTGAGTAGACTAGTTACCGTTCATGATTGTTATGACGATGAAACAGGTGTAATTTCAAAAACTAATTAAATGCCATTGTTTTAATATGCATTTCTTGCATTCTTTTAAATGAAGATAATAGATGAAGATATATACCGACACTAAGAAACAGTGGGAAAATGAGATACGTCAAAAAATACAATTTCCCTTTTTTTTTTATTTTGATGAATTGATGAATTTAAAAAATAACAAACAATAACTACGCTGTAGCCATCTACGGCATGCAAGTCCGTAGCCAGGATTTTGAAAGCGGGGGCTCGTTTTTCGTAAAAAAGGGCAAAACGTTCCTAATATATACGCACAATACGGCTTCAATCATTTGATGGCGTCAAAAGTGGAATCTTCCATTGTCTCTTGCATTATTGTCATATTAAGTATATTTGCCGAACGATGGAGAAAAATGTTTTTATTTAGTTTTTATTCATTCAATCAGCTGTATAGGTCATCGACTCATAACAAAAATTAACAAACAAATATGCATACATCGAAGTTCTTATTTATTAACAAAATGTTATATGAATGGAGATACACATGCATGTATATACATAAGAACTTCATGAGAATGGAGATAAACATGCATGTATATACATAAGAACTTTGTGAGAATGTTACTCTTTTAAACAGTTCTTTTCGTCGAGTCGTTGCATAGAATAGTAAATAAGCAATTGTAAATCTTTTTACGTTATATATGCAAAACAAAAGTTTCATATCAGGGGTTCAAAGCAAGGTTTGGCAAAATCTATTTTTTCAAATCAGAATATCTTGCGAGAAAAAATAAAGGTTCTTATGTAAAAGAAATAGTCGCTTGAATTTTGATATGATAGAGGACTATGAAAGAAACAATTTTTGTGAAAATCGCGTTGATATCTATTTTCGTTTAAAAGTTATATTTCAAAGATTGCGTAAGTGTATCGAAAAGTAACCTCACAGTGTACAGTGTGATGTCATAAAAGTAAATCCAAGACAATTCTTATGTATTTCTTTGAATGTTAATTACCTCTTCTAATAAATTACTGGAAGCGTTTTATGTATATTTATTTAGATGGGATATAACATACACTTTACACCAAATTATTTCTTTAATAGTCCTTTATCAGTCTATCACATACATGAAAATGAAAATTCACGAGAATATTCCTTTAAAACATTTTGCAAGAAAAGTACCAATACGATACGGATCTCAGGGCCTTCCTGTCCCGGCGAGTTTTTTTTTTTTTCTTTTCTTCTAATGTTGCAATTACACAACTCGAAGTTAACACATTTGTTTAGTCAAATTTTATATGTTTCACAGCTGCGCTTTTATTTTGTCCTTAAAGTAAGAATTTTGTGTCATGCGTATGTAAATATGGAATGTGTTGTTCTTAGTAAATGGCAAAGCTATTTAGCAACGTAATTGAATACTGACAAAAGTAACAGAATAGCTGCATATATGAAGAGATGTTATTTGCTTGACGATGACATGCACATGGTTAACAATTCAATTTGAGTGCAATATTGACAAGAGTTTCTCTTTAAAACTATAGCCGCTACTTTTCATAGATAATCTGATTATTATGCATTCAAGAATATCAGTATCTCCAAGAGCTCATATTACAAGGTTTTCTTCGTCACCATACTGAGTAGGTATAGTCAGAAAGTTATGGAACATGTCAACTTAACTGCCTATACAGCTATACCAGTGTATCTGTTTTCACTGAAAACAGACCCTGTGACGTATATATGTAATATTTAAAAACAGTATGATATCTGAGTAAACTTAGCTAATTTTATTTTATACTCAGAACGTATATTCCGTCATTTTGAGATGAGCCTCATTTACAAATCGAACAGTACACGTGATAAATAGTTCGCACTCAGGAAGCAGACGGAGAAACGGGGCAACCTCTATTAATCTATTCGACCATCAAATTATAAAATTCGGTTTACCAACAAATTACACGCATTTTCAAGTTCCTAATTTTACCTGCAAAGGAATATTGAGCAATTTTTGATATTTCAAGCCCTATACGCCCCTGAAATGGCACTTTCAGACATAGCTTAGATTCCTATTTTGAAGGGTTTTTGCGAGGGAACTTTAATAACTTTATAATATGCAAGTCACAAGAAAATGAATCAAATTATCATTATTTAAAATCTTGTCCTCCAACAGTTTAAAAACAACATGAGGTCACCGTGCACCACGGACTGACCAATACAGCAAGTAAGTAAAACACAGAAGTTAAAACAAGTTAACATTGAATTTGCATGACCGTTAACGTATTTTGTCAACAAACAGTTTCGTATGAATTATCAGTCTTCATTCAATGTCCTTTTTGGGGCATTTTCTTTGATTTTGAAATTTGTTTTCGATTTTCGGAAATTTCTTTCATCTGTTCATTTCCAGTAATTTTCTCAAATTTTTGGATTTTTTTTCCATTTTCGGAAATTGTTTTTCATTTATAGTTTTGCCAAAACTTTCAAAAAGTAACATCAATTTCTAAAACCTCTAACAAATATTTACGAAAATTTCCAATACGTTTATCACAAGTGTCCTTCATTTTTAGTTGATAATTTTATCTCCCAACCGGGAAGGTAAAATCAGCCCCCTTCACCATTTAAAGAAAGCGCCCTTGAAACACGGACGGGATAAAACTGCCACTGTCATTTTCATCCCGTTTTAAGGACATTCTTTTAACGAGTTGACCATGCATTACGCAATTATTTGACCACAAATTTTGTTATAATACGAGTTAGACTCGGAGTAACGTAGAAATAAAATAGGAAACTCGAAACTTTTCAGTGACCGAATATCAATGTCACGTAATCGTTCATGCGATTACTAGAATGCCACGGGCACAGAAAACCAGGATAGAATAGTGTTCAAGGGGCGGATTTTGTAATGCTCCGCTTCCTGTACCGCCTCTGGATAAAACCATTTCCCGATATTTTTCGTTTGCCTCCTGCCCCGGCACCGAAAGCTGAATACGCCACTGCTTTGCATTATTTGTATAATGACTCAAACCCTTAAAACTTTATGTCAAAGCATTTTGGAAAGAAATGTTCAAGAAAATTCTTAAGAAATACATTTTGTGTGCTAGCACATATTAGGGTATTTCAGCCGACGTCACGAGGTCACGTGACTTTGTTTACATCGCCATTTTGTCGGTCAAAACCATTGTCGTCTGCTGTACACTTAATTAGACTTACATACGTTTGCATGTTGTTATATAATATTATTTTTGTAAGATAATTATGCTGGAATCTTGCTGTGCCGTTAGTTGCACTAGTAGATGTGTGCGGGGGAATCAAAAGACATTTTGTCGATTTTCATCTAATCCTGATCGACATTCGAGGTGGGTTTCTGCTGTGCGACGCAACAGCTTTCAACCTACGGTAGGCCTTACACACTAGGGTTTGCAGCGAACACTTTATATCAGGTATGTAGGCTTTGTCTAAGTATAACAAACAATCAGATGGCATTAATGTTAAAGTTACTCTTTGTATAACCGGTGAAGATATAACTTACGGAAAATATGCAGAAAAATCGAAAGCGAACAAAAAACTATAATTAGTAAAATTTGCTAAACTGGTACTGGTAGGTTAGCATGTAGTATGTTTGTTGTACGTGTGATGTAAATGAGCTGTGTGAAGATGCGTGAAACGCAACGACGCCGCTGCTCTGCAAAATGGAGTCCAGTTGAGTTACAACCACGTGATGAAATCCCTCTATAGGGCAAATTATGTCATCATTGGCATGATTTCAACACAAAATAGACAAAAAATGGCAGCGTCCATGTTACACTCCAAACTTGGAAATCTTGAGAATGGAATAAGATTTTATGATGGGGTTTTTAGTAGTTGTAATTATATATCCATATATCAAAGAAAAACTTAAAAACTTGACTTTATGACTCCTTTAAAACGGAAGTGGCCTTATTAAGGTCATAGTAATGCTGTTTGTTTTAATTTTGCTGGATTTAAAAAAATATTGCACAGGCAAAATCACCATTCAAAATTATTCAATGTTTATTCCTAGTGTCTCTTAAACTGTATAAGGGTATAATAAGCCCGTAAAAATACCTGTACATAGCAACAAGCCGTGTCATTATATTACTTTACAACATTAAATTTATGAGACACGGGAATTTGTATTTCAGCTGATTAAATATACAAATTAAGTAACTCACCAACTGTTCGGGAACTTAGGATCTTAACGCATGACAAACTCATTCGATTGTGCCGAAGCGCGCGTAAAACGAGTCTACAAGAAACTCAGAACAATGGACATAAGAATTCAAACGTCGCCCTCAAATATACCAGCTTAAAGAGAACAAGGCAAGTGTGCTTTAATTGAAATGAACCTAGTTATAATAATAGTTAAACTTCCTGCCGCTACAAGTATATCAAGATAAAAAGCAAAGACATTTTTTGAATCTCAACTCTTTCTTACTGCGGAAAGACAGTATCGCAACCTTCATATAAAGCCCGAGCATTAAACCAACAATTTAGTTCAGTGTTCACAAAGGAAGACACCAAGGTTGTGCCACCATTATAGCCTCGAGAAACATTCCCGAGATAGGTAAACTAGACAGCTGGAAATCATAGTAAACGGCGTTCATAAATTGCTTGCAAGTGTCCAACCTAAAAAAGCCATGGATCCAGACCAGATTCCTGCTAAGATTCTTTAATCTTGCTCCAAAAGCATAGCTCCAGTTCTCCAGAAAATGTACAAGGAATTCATTGATACAGGTAAGATACCTCAGGACTGGTTAAGTGCCAATGTCATCCTCATCTACAAAAAAGGGGACAGGACCAGCTCGCCGGCCTTGTTGATGACTTTACGAAAATCTTGGACAAGAAAAGTCAGGCAGATATGGTAATATTGGACTTTAGTAAAGCTGTCGACACAGTTCCCCATCCAAGTCTGCTGCACAAACTCATGAATATTGGCATAAATAAGAGCTTGTTGAAGTGGATCAGGATGTTCATCACCTCAAGACGACAAAGAGTGCTCCTGGAAGAGTCTACATTACCTGACTCTCAAGTGTCCTTCAGAGTTCCACGTGTCACCGTGCTGGGCCCATTGCTCTTTTTGACATGATATACATTAACAACATTCCAGATGCTGAGTCTCGTCTCAAGTATACATTTTTGTTGATGATTGCATAATGTTTCGTGAAATAAATTCTGCCCAAGACAGAGGAATTCTCCAGAAAGACATAGATTCACTCTGCAAACAGGAGAGTTTTAGCAGATGTCTTTCAACTCTGAGAAGTACTATACCATGCATGCTACTCATAAAACCAAACCTCTCACCCAAGAGAATAATGTGAACGGAAGGACCTTACAATACAAGCGGTGAGATCAGCAATGACCTCAGCTGAAGCTGCCACATAAACCAGACAGCAAGTAAAGCCAACAAAATGCTTGGTCTACTACGGCAAAACATCTATGCCTGCAGCAGAGAGGCTAAAGAATCTGCCTACAAAACTCCGGTTCGATCTAAACTGGAATACTGTGGAGCCATATAGGATCCATACCACCCGAATAGTAAAAGACTCTAGAGAAAGTCTAGCGTCGTGCAGCCCACTTTGTATTGAAAAACTACAGCACCACAGCCAGCGTGTCTGACATGCTCTCTGAACTCTAGTAAGAACCCCTTAAAGCCAGGTGCAACAAACTTCGATTTACTGCTATTAAGTGCATAACATGACTCCTTCTAACATCCAACTCCAGAGTGTAAATATCAGACATACAAGGCAAGACACCAGCACTCATATTATAATATCGCCACCATTAAACAAATTGCGTTATTAGTACCTATTCTGTTATTGTATACCAGAACAAAAAGGGAACGGAATATCCGTCTTCCGCCACATATCCTTACTCTAACTAACTTTAAAACTTTCAAATCAAGTCTAGCGGATAAAGCTTTAACAAGCAACGAACAATGCAAACTTTAATCTGTTACTCTTCCACACTGACCTGAGCGTGATAAACACCGTGTAGAGGTGTTTGCACAGTATTCAACCAGAATCAAACCAGAACTTACAAGAAATTTACCCGAAAGTCGGAAAATTTTGATGTTTCAACCGCATTTCGCGAAATTATGGAGTACATTTCTGCAAATCCTTCAGGAATTTGTGAGAAGCATGCACTGACTAAGGTAATCATTCTACACATGTAAATGATATATACAAAAATACATTATATTTTAACCTGCGTTCAGAAAATTCAAAGTTGCGGGTACCACATGAAATAAAACTGTAAAACCAGTGCATTGCCAAGCCAGTCATATATAGTGTCACGCCCATTACGAGACTTCTTAACTGCCCAAGGACTTTTGCTTGAGTTTTTTCTAACAAAGACCGTATTTTTGTCAATTTCTCTGACTGCCTATAATACCGTTTTTAAAGGCATGGTGACATGTAGCAATTTTGGTATCAACTGATGTATTTTTTCAATTGAAACAACTTTGTAATACATGTAGTTCAACAAATTGTCTGCCTTTTACAATCTTAGAAAACAACTTTTTGCTACTCATATAAACAAGTCCTATAGACCATTTCATATCGCAATCGGCGGTTTCCAGAAATCTCATTTAAATAATGACACATGGCCGAAATTCACGTGACCCTAATGGACCAATCAAATTCCTGGGAATCTTGATCGTCTGCACAATTTACTAGCGTATGAGGTCAAACCCATTAAAATCAGGTTTTGCGATTAAATATCATTTGAAAGATGTGTTGTAGGAAATCTTACATCACATAGTCAAAAATCACTCTGTTGCGAGAATGATGATCCAGACCCGCAGCCAGGAAATTTCGAAAGGGGGCACAAGCACTTCATGGGGGACGAAGGAAGGTCCGCGTGCCCCATGCTCGCTACGGGCCTGGTTAATACTGACAAACATGCATTCTTATATGCCAACATAACTGATGCCTAATGACTATAGAAAGTTTCTACCCTCCCCCTCCCCTCTTTCCTCCAGCATACAGGTCTGTTGACACATATGCATTTTAACACACGCTGACATAGCTGTTTTCAGGTGGTTACAGGGAGTCAGGTGACGAGTCACATGCCAAAACTGAAGAATGCTCTGCCTACAAGACCATGCATGCGTCCAAAAAAAGTCTTGTTTAAAAACAATATTTCCGCTATATGTTTGAATAAAAAATCATGTGTTTTATAGCAAAGTTAGGGCTTGAAAATGAAAAATCCTGTTCGGGTTTCACAACTCCCACCAGGGCTTCAAAAGCCTGATAGGGCTGCAAAAATCCCGCTAGTGCTTCAAAAATCCCACTAGGGCTTCAGAAGTCCTGCACTGAAAATATTGCGAGATTCATTCCCCATTGACGTACAGGGAGGGGCCACGGAATAATGTTACACATGCGTGTGTTATCTTAACAGATATATTTATGAGGTATCTGTACATTAGTTATCTCCGAACTAGCTTTCAATCATTGCATTGATTTTAGTTTAAAAGAGCTAGCGGCCCAAAAGTTAGGGAGTAATTATTATGGGTCTTACACCAAATCGAATACCTTTCTTGCACCCAGCGGTACGGAATATCATAAACATTACTAAATACCGACCCAAGTACTCGAAATTTGTACGTGTTTTTTTTATTGACTTTTTTGGAATTTATTTGCTTGCGCGCAATGGGTGAAAATTATGTAAACAGGTAAAAGCAGACCGTGTGGTGTGACTTCTATTAGTTACAATCTTCATAAATTGGTTATAATATCTGTCAAAATATTGTCAAAACCTAAGGCCCTCACTTTGATTAACTTCAATTCAAATTTGTGTTGTTGCTGCTGCAGGACAGATTGAACATATTTCCGGCGCCAGGGGCTTGCAACTACGCCCCCAACAGAAGAGACGTTCCAACGAATTTTATATCAACTTCCAAAACGTACAGGACCGAGGGATATTAATAACGTTACTTTTTGGAAAGGTGTGTGTGGGATGGTATTCGGGACTCAGTTCCCCGTGGTACCACCCCTAATTAAAGGATTAGTTTAGTAGTCAAGCAAGTTCATTTCGTATCAAACTGTCAAAGAGGAACTCAAAAAGAAGCAAATTTTTAAATAAAGTAAATTATTTTCCTAGTCCATTAATGCTATTTTCGAGTTTAAAGGGAGGAGGTAACTCAGTTTAAGGGAGGAGGTAGCTCAGTTGGTATAGAGCGGACAACTGAGGTGATGGAGGTTCTGGGCTCAAACCTCGGTCAGGTTTAACCCGTTTTTCCACAGCTATGCAGACATACAACGAACATTAAAGCGGAAGTACATCGTGTGCAGCTCCTGCTTCCCCATTCAGCTGTTGAGAAGAGAAGAGTGGCAATGGTTGAATGGTGCTCGCCGTCTGGGTTCGATGTTAGGACAGTCACACCCCGCCTGGTTCTCTGAACTGCTGAAGACTATTCAAGGAGAAACGTGAAAACGCGGTGTTCATTCACTTTTCTGAGCTAATGGATGGATGATGCGCCATATGGACAGCTCTATGCTAAGCTCTGGTGTTCATTTGTAAAACGCTTTTGAATATACTTATATAGAAAGGGCGCTATATAAAACAATTACTATACTATACTACCTAAGTTCTGTTTCACCTGCGTAGTAAGTTTAAGAAGGTTGGTGCCCTCATCTTCACATTCTTAATTTATTTTGAAGAAAATGTATTTAACTTTTGTACCTTTTGAATCAAAAAATATCCAGGTGGTAAATTATTATTACCCTTACTAGATTCTGTTTTACAACTTTCCTGACATATCTAATGGTTTTTAATCCCAATATCGCAGAATGAAAAATGATAAAATGAATAAAGACTTCTAGGAATCTGAGGCTGTGATGTCACAACTAGTCTGATATCAATCGTTTCTCCCCGAAAAGATAACAAACTTTATAATTCTTCACGGAATACAATGTGTGAATGTGTGAATGCTTTCTTTGCCATTTTGCTTCTTTAGAAGAATCCTCTTTCATATGAGACGGACTTGGTTCACCCCTGAACTAATCCTTTAACGGATAAATGTAGTGGTCACGAATATGCAATCCATGTTACCCGTCAGATTTTCAAAGTTTGCGAGAATGATAAAGTCCCTGTAGTATCTAAAATGTAAAAACAAATGCAAAATTATTTACACTAGAAATACACTAAAATAAAACACTTATTACTTGATGGACAGTTGTATCTGTTTGAGTTTATGCAGCGCAGTAAATGGAACCCGCATCTTCAAACCAATCACTATACTGTTCATATAAATATGAAGTAAATACAATAATATTCTACATATACCTTTATTTTTTATTAAATACACATTTTGATGGATCACAAGTATACAAAATATAAATAAACATTATTGATGTAAAACACATTATATCATAGAGTTTATGTAGTTGTGGTAATGATTATCATAATTCTGAGTAAAGTAGTGGAGGTGTTCCACGATGACGTCAGCGTTTTGTTTTGGAGGGGAAAACATGGCAAATTAGACACAGGTGTATAAAAAAAGAAGTAAAATTTCATAATAAAAAAGCAACGGAAAACATTCTTTTCTCTTCACACAAATATGATACAGGATAACTGTAGGGTTTGTTAAAAATAACCTAAAGTATATCGACTGATTGTCAAGAAAACAAGGATAGTTTTTCGAAATATACGATAAACATACAGGAGCAAACAAGAGAAATTCGCGAAAAATAAGATTTCAAATTAGCGTGAGTGTAAACGCGTGTGTCGTCATCTTAATATCGATATAAAGAACTAAAGAACATGCAAAGCTTATTAGAGATACTAATCGATTAATCCGATATAAACCGGTATTCAAAGTTTGTTCGTTCTTATTGGTTTTGCGAAAGCTTTTCGGGATCTAATGAGCTTCAATTAGATCTGAAAGGTATTCTTCATCTTTCTACGTACATTTTTTTTGACTTGCTCAATGAATGATGCAAGAAATATTGATTTGGAGAGAGATTACTTGTTGAGCTTTTAATAGCATGGAGTTGGATTTAAGTCCATACCAATTACTGTGGCAATTTGTTGTGTAATCATGGTGATGAATGATGTAAGAAAAATTCGAGATTAGTGAACTTGAACAAAAAAAGTCACAATTTATTATAAGTAATAGCATTACAGTAAAAAGTGTACTCTATCATGAAAGTGACGTAATACGCATAATACTTTATCATATGAATGTTCTTAAACATTAATATCATTCACTGAAAACATTCATTTCTTTATAATTTCTTGTGAAAATGAAAGTCAGTTAAATTAGGTTGACATACGCGGTATATAAATGAGTATCATTTGATGAGCAGTGAACCTGCGATGGACTGGCAGGTCCATGGACTCCAGAGGGAGTCATGTGCTCTCATCCGCTTGCGCCATGGACTGATGAAAACCGGGTATAAGGACCGGCCCTATGGCTCGGATCGATTTAACTTTTTTTTTTTTAGCTAACCCATGCCTTAATGCAACCCATGACTTAATGTACCTTAATGACACAAAAAGTTATACAATTATTTCAATAAGATATACTGGAAAGTCACTTTTATGAGCACAATCTTTCCTGACTGAATATATTTAAGTTGTTAATTTCCATAAAGTAGGCTAAGACGATTGTTTGCTGACAAATTCGCGGATGTTCTCTGAATTATCCCAGTGAAATGACGTCGATCGTATTTTCACTAACTGGACAGCTGGATGGGAGTTTTGTATTTAAGTGCAAAGGTAGCTCTGCATTACTTTTAAACCGGGAAAAATCAGCTATAGACCTTTTCAAATCTGAATCAGAAAATTCTGGAAAACTAATTTTGATAATGTCACATGACCGAGATTCACGTGTCTATTAAGGACCAATCGTATACTGGCGATTGACCAATCAAGTACTAAGGGATTATTGGCCGTCTGCACAATCTACGTAAGTTTTTTTTGTTTTACAATGTTTTCATAACGCTCTAATCGTACGTGCATTATATATGAAGGACGTACGCGCGTTGTATATGAAGGATCTATGCGCGTGCAAGATTTTTTCCTCCAGCAACTGCAACTGATTGGTTGAGTAACAAAACACCAGTTCACAGTTCCAATCTGTTCATGCGCACACGTACGTTTTACATTGAAGTTGTGAGTGAACAAACCAGACGAGCGCACAGCAAGTAAAAATACAACGAACGCACAACAAAATAAGCTCTTGGTACACGCGTATTATTAATGCGCGTCGCTTAAAAAAGACACACATTGTACATGGCCTATGGTTACAAAATTGGCCCTAAATTTTATTTTCTGTGTTAGTACGACATGGATTTTTCCCGATTGCTTAATTTCACCTAGAATACTCAATGTTAAGAAAAGAAAAAAAATCGAAGCGACAGAATTTTAAACAAAGTGACTCTAAAAATTTGTTATTGTTACAGTCAATAAGAAAAAATGTTTCCTGATTCACAACGAGTCAAAATGGCGGACAGAATTGTGAACTGGTGTAATTGAAAATTACCCTAGGAATTGATCGGTCGAAGTTTTGAAGTAATCACGTTCGACTAAAATTGGGTGAAAGAGGTCTATAATCAGTTCACATGCTTTAGAGTATAATTTTTCTTATTTCAAGCTTGTAGGAACAATTCTTCATTTTCAGAATATAAACTTGTAACGTCACTAAATAAACACTAAAACGTGATCTACGATGCATCAAGTACACACAATACGCTTTCAAAACAGGCTAAAAATGTAAGAGATTGTGTGCAAATATTGATAGAATAAGGAACAATCTTGTAATCTAATAATGTACATATTTATGTTTCATATGAATGAAATTCTTATCAAGGCTTATACGTGTGTTGAACAAGTGATTACATAACAAATGCATGGAAAACAAGTAAATATGTAAATGTATGCTAGTATCAAACAATTTGATTGTTTTTGTTTGTTTTTTGATGCAATTTGAAATTCTATAGAATCTACTTTTAATACTTATATACTTTAAATACCAATATTATACAAAGAAAGAAATGCATTTTTAAGATCAAATCGATGTGACTTTCACAGCCCTGCATCTGCCCTGTGCTTATACATTTCGGCAGCCTCAAGGGTAGTTGGCTTTTCAAAAAGGTTTTTTAAAACATTTAATTGTTAACTAAATTAGGACGTTTCTGCTATTTCTTAATTTTTACTGGATTTCTAAGCAATTGTAAAAATGTAACATCTGTTTGTCCATGTCTAAATGTCATCGCCAGTAGAAAGCTTGGCATCACAGAAGAATGAATTCATTCGCGTCATTACAGTAAATTGAATATATCTAGCACACGCAGACAACATCTCACAGCATTTTCCATCAAATGTCACTGACAGCGCAGATACTTTTAAAATGTTCAATGTGTGCAGAAGAAATTCTCACCATTCTGTCATTACAGATTTTACATTATAGATACACTTTTCGAATTTTTGCTACCAGTGCTGTTAATAGACGGCCCAGTTTTTACACTTTTCATACATCACACATTTAACAGTGAAGATACTTTTCAATCAGAGCAGAATTAACTCTCATCATGTTTACAGATTGTTTTGAAACGAGTTGTCGCGACTGACTATA
Source organism: Chiridota heheva (assembly GCA_020152595.1). Classification (NCBI taxonomy): domain Eukaryota; kingdom Metazoa; phylum Echinodermata; class Holothuroidea; order Apodida; family Chiridotidae; genus Chiridota; species Chiridota heheva. Next base: position 2,423,485 of record JAIGNY010004609.1, read on the forward strand.
GATATGCTATTCGAATCCTTACTGTTAGTGCTGTTGTTCGAGGGTCCAGCTTTTACACTATCCCACCGATGCCTCATTTTACGGCAACATAACACAGGCGCCAAGGACTTCATCAGACCTCGTCTGTAGTGTTTGTTCTTGAAGAAATAAATAAAAGGATTTAGACAACTGTTGCATAACGCCATGATAACGGTGATGTGGTATGGCGGCTTGTTAAACCGTATGGTGGCGCCCATATTGTGTGCAAAAAATGTGATCTGATTTGGCGCCCAACAAATTGCAAAAGTAATGACGACGACGAAGAGGGTTCTGCTGAGTTCTTGCGCTGTTTTCAGTTGCCATGTTTCTCTTTTCCGTACAGCCTTGGCTCCTGGAGCTGCCAATGACAAAAAAGAAATGAATGAACAATTTAATTACTTGATAATCTTAACTTAAAAATGAAAATGGATATCGTATTAAGAGTTCAGGTTGTACTTCCCGGGGACAGGGTGTTCCTCCATCATATGAAGAAAAATACAATATTTTTGCAAACTGTTGTCCCTTCCCTATTTTGTCCCCACTTGGTAAAGAGGAAATAGGCCCACGGCCCTATTCATCTTAAAGGTGCAGCGGTTTAGTAGAGATACAGTGGCTCCAGTGTTTAAGGAGTCAGGGTCGTATGCGAAAAGTACCGGGCTCCACTCCCTTTGCGAGAACTGCATTGTGTCCTCGAGCAAGACAGTTTACCCTGATTGCTCCAGTCCATTCAGCTGTAAAAGTATTACCGCCCCAGCAGTACCAGTACTACTGGGGAGTTAACCTGTGATGAACTGGCGTCACGCCCATGCTGTTTCCTCATCTGCTTGGGTCATAGAAACCGGGGATCAGCACCAGCCCTGGATTTAATTTAACTTAACCTTATCGTAGAAGTTAACTAACGAACAACAAAAGAAGGTCCTTTACAACAAGCCCAACGAGTGGAAAAGCCAAATAAATGGGAAATTGCACAGGAGCGTCGAGCCAGACTGTTAAAGACGATCGGTGGACACCTTTAGCGTGGTCACTGGCGTACTCCCCACTTTATCAGAAATAACGTTATGAAGGTCCCTTGGAACTCAACTTTTTAATTGTGGACCTTAAAATCAAAGGTCACGGTCGCTTCCTCCTTTGTGGACCCTATATCTGTCCACGCAACTGATTCAACCTATAAACAACAATCATATTTACCAAGAAATATGATAAAGGTTCGCCGTCATGCCATGTCAGTAGGACCTGTGTATAGCGACCCACGTTGGCTCTCGATGGGCCTGCTCCTTAGGAGGGAGAGGGGGAAATAATTCTATCTCAATAATTGATCAAATTAGATTATTATACTTTTCCAAAAATGATTATCCACTATTTAGAAATTAAGAATACTTAGAAGTTTTCAAAAAGGTTTTTATAATAATTGAAGTTAATTGATAAAATGCCTTATTTTCACAAAAGTATTTTAAGTGACATTTATGAACTTTACATAGAAGGTTAAAACATTAAATGGTACGAAGGCAGTGGTATGAAAACAGGTTATATGAATGTATTGCATCCGGTAGAACCACTATCAAAACTGCATATATCCGAAAGGTTTGTAGGTAGAGCCATATCGGAAGGATGTTGTAGAGTAATTCACATGTGAGGAAACGTTCATTATGTATAAAGGCAGTTTGTTCAGACTGAAAAGTGACAAGCTGAGTGACAAAAAGGATATCACTAGGCCTAATACAAATTTAAAAATGAAGAAATTCGTCCTATTAACCTGCAGGAGATCCATATATTGATATAGGCACTACATTTACTTATTTTATTTGCATTAATAAAGAATCATTATTGTCAATCGTGTCAAATTCATATGCGGACTGTCATTATTGATATGGGTATACAATAGACTATTTGCTCATGTACTGGTGTGTGTGTGTATGGTGTGTATATATATATATATATATATATATATATATATATATATATATATATATATATATATATATTATATATATATATATATATATATATATATATTATATATATATATATATATATATATATATATATATATATATATATATATATATATATATATATATATATATATATATATATATATATATATATATATATATATATATATATATATATATATATATATATATATATATATATATATATATATATATATATATATATATATATATATATATATATATATATATATATATCAAACAAAATAGGGAAAATGACAATGGTATAAAGAAGGAAACAGGAGTGTTCGAAATATTTGGTTTATAAAAAATTATGTTGGCTAGAGACTGTCATTTTTCCTATTTTGTTTTGTTTGTAATAGCCAATGCACTTGGAACCTATCTTTTAGATTTGGAGTTGAGCTATATATATATATATATATATATATATATATATATATATATATATATATATATATATATATATATATATATATATATATATATATATATATATATATATATATATATATATATATATATATATATATATATATATATATATATATATATATATATATATATATATATATATATATATATATATATATATATATATATATATATATATACACACACATATATATATATATATATATATATATATATATATATATATATATATATACACACACATATATATATATATATATATATATATATGTATGTATATATATATATATATATATATATATATATATATATATATATATATATATATATATATATGTATATATATATATATATATATATATATTATATATATATATATATATATATATATATATATATATATGTATATATATGTATATATATATATATATATATATATATATATATATATATATATATATATATATATATGTATATATATGTATATATATATATATATATATATATATATATATATATATATATATATATATATATATATATATATATATATATATATATATATATATATATATATATATATATATATATATATATATAATACATGATAACGTACAATGATAGAATACACAATAACTTTGTGGAGAGTGATGGTGTGACACCGCACTTTGCCTGTTATAATAAAGGTAGCACTCCATTATTTTACCTACCAGTTGTACACAATACTCCCACGCAGAGCATATTTTATTTAAATTATTTTGTCTTAAATAAAGTTAAATCAAACTCCTTATAGGAATCATGGCTCTTTCACTAATTTGTTTTTTGTATTTTATGCACATACATTAGGTACCCCCTAATAAAAAAAACAATTAAACATAACTTCTGAACATTAGAATAACATCAATAGTATTGAAACTACATTTTTTAAAGTAGTGAATGGAAAGAAAGGTCAAAATATGTACAGAATTCTTTTTATATCCTTTATATATTCTATCTTTCTTTGATTTCAGTCTCTGGAAATATCAAGAACTTCTCTATATAATGTAGATATTAATTACGGGAGAGATTAGATCGAAATGCTATTTCCCGTAAGCAGCTACATCCCTCCTTAAAAAAATGAGAGGTATGCAAATTAATACGTCACAAATTTGCATATTAAGTCCTAAAGGTTAACAAAACATTAAGAAGATTATATTACTGTACAAAATTATTATACAAATCCGATTATGACAATATTTGATTTTTTAAATCATATTATTGATGTCTGCCCATATACAGTTTTTACCGTATTTTCCTACTTCTTTTACTGGGGAATATAGGTGAACTTCATGCTACAGAAAATAATGTATATGCATTATGGAGGAGCGGTGCCTCCTTGATCAATTCTTTTGAAATACACAACAACCAGAAAATAGCTTTTTTTTATTCTGGTCTGAAAATGTCGACTTTTAAGCAGAATTGTAAAAAATAAGTAGGGGGAGGATTGCACGGAGGTGCCACTCCGGTGATATTTGTAGCATTAAATACGATTTTGAGGCAAATTACTGGTTTGAAAAATGGTTTTCACAGCATTGCTCGTCGCGGACAGTTAGA
>JAIGNY010004609.1:2437500-2440000 GCA_020152595.1 Chiridota heheva
ACCGAAAATCGAAGCAAAATTGCCCTAAACTGAAGGAAATTTCCTAAACATTGAAGGAAATTTCCCAAAAATCAAAAACAAATTTTACAAAAATCGATAAACAATAGCTACAAACTGAAGAAAATTCCCCAAACATTGACTAAATGAAGGAAAGTTCCCCAAACTTGAAGAAAACTGAATGAAAATCGAAGAAAAATTGCCCCAAAATGAAGGAAATTTCCTGAAAATTCCCAAACATTGAAAAGATATAACAAATATTGAAGAAATTTCCTGAAATAGAAGAAAAGTTACCAAAGTTTGAAGAAACATTTCCCTAAAATGAAGAAACTTTTCCAAAAATGTTAACGAGAAAGATGTAAATTGCTCAAAAATTAAAAGTGAATTCCCAAATATAAATGAATTTTCCCACTATTGTAGAAAATTTACCGAAAATCGATAAAAATTGCTCCGAAATAAACTGATAAAGGAAATTTCCCGAATATTGCACGAGAATGATAGAAATTTCCCAACATTGTACTATTGAAAGAATATCACAAATATTGAAAGAAATTTACCGTAAATCGAAGAAGAATTGCCCCAAAATTAAGGAAATTTCGCAAACATTGAATAGAATTTAACGAAAATTGAAGAAAATTGACCGAAAATTGAAAACCAATTGCCTCAAAATGAAGGAAGTTTCGCAAACATTAAAGGTAATTCACCGAAAATTGAAGAAAATTTTCCGAAAATCAATAGAAAAATTAATGAAATTTCCAAAAAAATGAAGAAATTATACACCAATTAGAGAAATTGCCCAAAAGTTTAAGAAAAGTCCCAAACATTGTAGAAAATTTACCGAAAATGGAAGAAATTTATCGGAAATCGAAGACAAATTGTCCAAAAATGTAGGAAATTTTCCAAAAATTGCACGAGAATGAATAGAATGGAATGTTTAAAAATTGAAAATTACATAAACCTTAACTAAGAATTATTTCATGGTAAAAAAGAGTATCATGGGAAAAATCTCAACGAATATGGGGGGATGCGGGATGCCCCCGCCCCCTCCCCTCTATGTTCAGCTCTGTTCAACATGCACTTTGCAAGAACATGCTTAACCCATCTGCTCATATACCTATCCAAGATAAGCAGAGAAAATATGAAAATTCATTTTCATAGAAATACATAAAAAGTGTCTTAGAAGTGCATCTATGACATTACAATGAATACTCGGATACTGCCGGTCACTTTTTAATGAACTGAAATCTTTAAAATACATTATAATTCCTGAGCGCAATATAATATCAAAATGATGATTTTACACCAATTTGTTACTTAAAGGACCTTTGACATGTAGCAATTTTGGTACATATGTAGGACGAGAAATGTCTCAGTTATTTACAATCTTAGAAAAAAAACTTTTTCGCCGCTCATATAAACTACTTAACTTCCTAGTCGAAATTTTATTATTAACATTTTGTGACGTGTCTAGTTGGACAGTGCAGTGATATGATTTATCTCTGATAGGCCTACACATACAATACATGCGTACATCGTGGGTATTTATCGGCTACTTGTCCAGCTTGAGTCTAGTTGTAGGCCAAAACGTTTCACTTTCTGTTTGGGTGATTTCTAAGAAATAGATCGCATGATGGTATAGCTTAGACAAAAAGGAGAGATTTGTATGAATCAGTGCATGTACCAGATAAGACTGAGTAGCCAAGAGGCATTTCCAAGATGTAAATGTTACCTTAAATCTGTGGTGTTGTGAAGGCGTTCGCAAAGGGTTTGTTGTGATACATTACGTAGGTATAATTTAATCAAGTGGGATGCAAAATTAGGTGAGAGTTGTCAACGGCTGGACAAACTTGTCAAAATAAGAGATTTTTTCAAAATTTTGATTCAATTAGTACTAGGATTCTCAAGACATGTAAGTCGGGAAAATTAGTGAGTACGAAGCCTATAGGTCTGGAACTTCGCGTTCAGCCGAGTCAGAGTGGCTATCTTCCCCGGTAAAATCTTGAATATTTGTGGTTGGATTGCATCTTCAGATATACTATGGGGTCTATAATATCTCCGTCTACTTCTCAAAAGGAATCTTTTGTATCTGAGGTATCAGCGGATGAAATTTCCTCACTTTTTACTGACAACATTTTAGATCTGTCTGTAATTACTTTTACACGTTTACACTGTTAGTTTCGCAGAGGGTCTACAACTTGCAACGTCAAATACACTGCAAATTCAAGTGTTCAAGAATTGAACAATATTTGAACACCAAAAGTGTAACAGTTTGAGAACGCATCTTGGTGTTCTGAACACATGGTATTCTAATGAATAAACACTAAGTGGTCTACTTCTGAACACCAAGCGTCCAATTGTGGACACATAGACGTGTTTTATTTGTGAACACATTTACTTGTAATTGGCATGTAACACAAAGAAAACGCATAAGCGTGTTCAATTTGGTTAATTTGAACACTTGGTGTTCAGTGACCAGAGCTGTAATTGAGTGAGACATACATAA